>BHFT01013582.1:0-83071 GCA_004320025.1 Laticauda laticaudata
ACACAAACAAAGGAATCGCCTCAAACATTAAACAAAAATAGCCAAACCAGAGAGGGGGGAGACCCCTCAAACACAAAGGAGAGGGGAGGGGGAGACCCTCCACAAGTAAAAGAAATAACAAACCCTAACAACGATACAACAACCAATACTAACATTAGCACCGATCGGAAATCGCAAAATCCTTATTTTCTTCCCTAAAAACTAAGCCTGACCACATAATTTCATAGTGAAGCACAGGTATCGAGCTAGTTATCTAAATAAATACGGTGTCATTTATTGGCAATCTTATGACCACAATTGGGACTGGAACTCCTGTTACTAAATAACGAAGTCATTACATGAGGCATACTGAATTTTGCAATCCTTTTTGTCATGGTCATTAAATGATTCACATGGTTTTTCAGCAAATCTATCTTTCCCCATTGATTTGTTGAAAGTCTTCTGGATCACCTGACCCCAGGACACTGCAAACATCATAAATATATGTTGGTTGCCAATTACCCAAATTCTGATCACCCGATTGTGGAGATGCTACAATGGTCATATGTGAGAGGACAGGTCATAAGTCATATTTTTCAGTGTCATCTTAACTTTGAATAGTCATTAAATGAACTATCATAAGTTGAAGATTACCTGTAATAATAACCACAATATTAAAGTATGTATTTCTATTCAACCATTTCATGTATACATCTTTCCTTCCTTGGTATGCTACTAACAAAATGCTAACTTTGTGTTGGGCTGATAATTTTAAAATGCTGATTTAACAGAGCTGTATAATGTTAGTTATGCTGTTTAATGCTTATGGTATGCACTTTGGTTGTCTAAAATATGAACAAGAATATTCAGTCATCTTCTGTAGCTGCCAACTACAAAATTGGTTTCTGATTCTCTTCAGTTATCATACATTTAAAAGGAACAGGAGAGAAGAAGCTGTTTTGATGGGCTCCAAAGGGAAAAAAAAATCTAGTGAGTTATGAATGAACTGATTGTGTTACATGTTTGTTTGCACTGGTGCTAGGCACGGATCCCATGAATCCACCCCACTTCATTGTTCTTTATCCTGCCCCTTTAGATGACCTGTTAGTAGATTAATTGCTTGCTGCAAGAATCAGTAGAAGCCTATCATTATACTTTCTTTTGTCACAGACAATAATATATTGGTGAAGATGTCAATGAACATCTTCAAACAATATATGAACTTTAGAGATCCTAGTCCAGCTGTACTAGTCTTTAGCAAATCAACCAGTAAATAATAACAATGTATGGGCTTTTTATAGTTGGAAAACTCCAATTTTATGGACAGATTTCTATTATTCCTATGCCTACTTTACCATAATTCATTTTTATTTATTTTCTTTTAATTTTGCTGCTAGAGAAAATGAAATATTAAATAAAACAAGTGTTGGAGGAAAAAGGATATTTTCAATGTGCCAGATGGCTAAATTTCAATTTTTAAATTGAAAAGAAAACCTCTTATCTGAGTGAATTGTAGCACTTAATTTAGTGGTGCATACTACAAAAGAAAAAGAGAGAAAAAACTGATTTCCCTTCTTTCTAAACAATAACAATTGTTTATTTAATCTCACTTTTAAATAAACATTTATTATATCAGTAGCGTCTGTTAAAGAATATGTCCTTTGTATTATTTTTCCATTCAGGAAGGAAGCTTCTTTTCTTTGAAAACCAGGGAGAAACTAATGCACAAACCCATTATGTTTGCTTGCATATTTTTCTAGCAAGTTGGCTGTTCACAGATGGCTATTGAAAACTGTCAACATTGGCTGTTGTTATGCCAGCCTATGACTTCATCTGGTTGACTTGGTATCTGAGTGCCAACTTTTCTTCCTCTCTTGTTAACAGGGAGCTATTTCAAGACTTTTCCCACAACAATGGAACACTTGTCACAAGCATTTCAGTGCTGCATAAAAATATGATCAGTCTTATCTGTGGCATTTATTTAATTTCCTTTTGACCTTTTTGTTGATTTTCCCTTCACCTCCCCCCCCTCAGCTGCCATTAAAAGACACTGGGTAGGTCCCTATCACATGGTAGACTAAACTAAAGGATTTGGTTTAGGACCCAATCTGGGTTGTTCACCTGGACTAAAGGTTTAGTTTTCTGAGCTTTTGGACTCATGCTGGAGCCCATCCTCAGGGAACTTCTCTCTACCAGAACATAGAGAGAAAATTATGGCAAGAGAGAAGTTCCCTGAGGAGGGGCTCCAGAACAAATCCAAAAGCTCAGCAGACTAAACCTTTGGTACTGGTGATCGACCCAGATTGGATCTTGCAACATTATCCTGGAACACGTATATTTGCCTGCATTCATGGGTTTGGTTTAATATGTCATAAGAATCCAGCCCTTCAATTCTAAGCATGCAGTATTAAGCAAGTCATCACATTACACTATAATCACCAGCATCCACAGGGGGAATCAGGTGAAGGCAAATTATGATACATGCATGATGATGTAATCCCACCGACGACATGATTTGACATACCTGTATCAGACATACAGATGCAATCAATGTGCAGAATTTGTGTGATGGTGTCATCATGCAGATGGTCATTCTGGCATCACTGAGGTTTGATGTAGAAACTGCTGGCTGATTTTAGTTGTCAGGGCATAAAGATGTTATGAATTGTCTTTGTTTATGCCAGGTTATGAACTCAGCCATGAGTTTTACTGTACAAAAAGCAGTACCTGGATCAATTCAAGTCCATTTTTATTACATGGCATAAGAGCCAACTGTCAAGCCTGAAATTGACATAAGTGTAGCCATTTTAGTTTAGTATACATTCTTTTTCTTACTTTCTCTTGGGGAAAGGGTTTCGGGCTTGCCAGATTCCTAAGGAAGGAGGAGTAGAGATAGGGAGAGTTGTTTAGGCTAGGTGATTCTTCTTCCTGTGGGAAAATGAGCTGACTGTGTTCAGACTCCTTGAGGTGGAGATTTATGACATCAAGCAAAGTTGAATTACTTCTATTGGAGAATGTGACTTTTGGGAGTTGTTTCTAACTTCTGATACTGTGGGGTAATTCTGGGTTGTGTCAGATCCAGAATTACCATGGACTTTGCCAATTTGGTGCTTTCCTAAATAAAAGAAATTGTTTTGGAAAATGGACTTAGCTCTTTTCTTTTTAAATGGATTTCATCACTTGGAAAGCTGACACCAACAATAGGGAGACGAAAGATTTTGAAATATCAAATTAAAATGGCTGACTTGGGAAGATAGCACTTGTAATTCAACATGTCTGAAAAGCATCTAAACCAGGGGTGTCAAACTCGATTTCATTGAGGACTAACTCAATTTCATTGAGGACTTCATCAGGGTTCTGTTTGACCTCAGGGGGCTGGAATCGACGTGGCCAGGGTGGGCATGGCCAGCGCGACATTACTTGTGTTGGGGGCACCTATGGTGGTCCAAATACTCTGCCAGCGAAAATGAGCTCCTGAGTTTTTGGCTGTGACAGCTTCCTGCAATCTTCTGCCAGCAAAAATGGAGCTCAGGAGGGCAGCATGTGGCAGAGGCACCACAGGCTGGTCCTTTGCTGTTTCCAGGGCAGCCCCATAGGCCAGATCTAAGCATCCTTTGAGCCAGATTTGGCCAGCAGGCCTTGAGTTTGACAACCCTGATCTAAACCAATGCTGCTCACGATGAAGAATATAAAAGATTATTCAATATTTATTCAGCTATGGAGTGTGGATTAGCCTTCACTACTTTTTTATCCTGCACGTCATTGATGGGAAACAACATAGGCTATGCAGTTTTTGAAGCTATTTTTCAATTAAAGATATGAGAAGAAACTCAAACCACTGTTTGCAATGTACAAATTACCCCTCAATTAGCAAAATAGTGTTCATATTCCTGGCAGAAATATTCAAATCCCTACAAACTTTTGATCCCTTCTGACAGCATTGCATAATCTGCAGGAAAGCGAACACAACATCCAGTAATACAAAGTCAAAATAATTCTAATTTTCTTTCTTGCACTGGTTTGCACATTGAACTGCCTGACATGTCTAGCACAGAAAAAGAAAGTTCCAGCTTCAAGCTTTGTGAAGAATTTGTAGTATGTCTTCCAGCTGCCAAGGGAAAGACTGGGCTACATTCCTTTGTGCAAAAAAACAAAATAAACTTTCTGTTTCAGAATAGATGCAGCTCAGGATGAGTGACCTTTGTTCATTTGTTAGATTAGCTTTTTATAATTTATTTCTATTTTTCTCATTTAAAAGCAAGTCTGGCTTTTAGGAACATTTTTATTATTCTTCCCAGAGTTAGCCCTCGAAGGCTGGACTTTTAATCTCTCATTTTTTTAACCATTACCCAGAATGTTCTATGTTCTTTTAAACTTTATTTTATTCCATTTTATTTTGCTTTAAACATTCATTTAATTTAATGTTTTGTCCTTTGATGAGATGCAAATTTCAATACTTTATGTCTAAATGATTTGTCTCAATTAATCTTTTTTGGCTTATCGCTTTGCATGGGCTTGTAGCCTTAAAGGTTAGAAAGAAGGATGTGGAGACAGAAAATGGTCAAAATGGACAGAAAATCTTTATTATCTCAATGTCAGTAGAACTGCATCACTGGGGATGAAAATGACAAATCACTTCCTAAAATATTCAGCTTGAGTTCCTGACTCACTCCTGACATGTCTAGTCTCCACTGATTAAAGAAAAGATATTTGTTAATGCTGAGAAAGGAGAATCATGCAAACAAAAATGTTCCATATCTCTTTGTATTTTAGTTAAGAGAGAAAGAGATTGGAATTAGACATTAAGATTTAGACATCTGCATTTTTTCCATGAAAAGAAGAAATGTACGAGAAGTTCCCCATATCTGATAACTTTGAGCCAGATCAATGGGCAGCCAATAATCAAGTATTTTGCAACTAAACAGTCAAAACATCGTGAAAGCATCAAGAATTATATCCTGAAATATGCAATCAAATTGCTACTAATGGACTACAGGAGAAAAGCAGAAATTATAAAGAGGAAGAATTATCCCTCGGCAAATGTAAAAAAGCAAGACATCTTGGCATATAAGGTGGGAGGACGGTATAAATAACCCATGAGGGTTTTCATGATAATGCTGAATCATTCCCAACACTACCCAGCAGCCGTTTAGGAGGTGTTGTTAAAGCTTGACATCACCACTCTCCTGTGGGCTTTCCGACAGAAGAGGAATGCCAGCAACAAAGAAATTGTATGAATAGCTCAAAGAGAAACATTCTGGTGGGCTGTTCACCATTATTTTTAATGTTATCCAGATGCTACTGGGCTATCAATTGTTTCAAGAAATCTAAGGTAAACAGTCACCTGAATTTTATTGCCAGACAATCTTGTAAGTACCTGGGTATGCAGCCGTGTAGGGCTTAAAGGATAAAACCAGCACCTTAAATTGGACCCAAAAATCCACTGGCAAGTAGTGTAGCAATTGCAATACATGAGTTCCACTGATGAACCTTGCCTTCCTTTCGATAGTTATGTATTTTAGATAACTGAAATTTTCACATTGTCTTGAAAGCCAATACCATGTAGAATATATTGCAGTAGTCTAACTATGAGGCATGAATCACGGTTTCAAGGACTTCTCAAACCAAAAAGATGCTCAACTGGCATATTAGACAAAGCTAGGGTAGGCCCCCAACTACAGGTAGCCCTCAACTTACAACAGTTCATTTAATGACTATTTAAAGCTACAAGAGCACTGAAAAAGTGACTTATGGTTATTTTTCACATGATCCTGGTCACATCAGCAAGTTCAGCAGATTCTGACCAGTTCTGGAGAACTGCTAGCGGAAATTTTGAGTAGTTCAGAGAACTGGCAAATCTCACCTCTGACTGGAGATTTTACAGTATCTTTCTCCTGCCATATCCACCAAGCCACACCCACAGAACCAGTAGCAAAAAAATTGAATCTCACATGATCAAAATTCAGATGCCTGGCAACTGACTCATATTTATGACAATTGTGGTGTCCTGGAGTTATGTGATCATAATTTCTGCAAAATCAAGGGGGAATCCAGATTCACTTAACCACCACATTAGTAACTTAACAAATGCAATGATTCACTTTATAAGTGTGGCAAGAAAAATTGTAAAATGGGGCAAACTCACAAAAGTTTCACTTAGCAGCAATAAATTTTGGGCTTAATTGTGGTCATAACTCAAGGACTACTTGTATTGCTTAAACAGTAGGTGAACCTCCAGTCTTAGATTGCAGGCAACTTTTTCAAAGCATTTGAGGAGCTGGGATTGAGCCATATTAATCATCTCAGATGATTCTACAGGATACCATGTCCGATGATGTTAAGTCTGCTTTATTTTAAAAATTATATTTTTATATAAGCTATGATTACATGTTTAGCATTTTGTCTGACATTATAAGCATCTTCCTTTCTTCTGTGCTAACAATATTTGAGCTTCCAAGACTGAAAGTGACCCAAACTACTAAAATGTGAATGTGTAGGCAGTGTAGGGAGAAGCTGCTAACAAGAAATATAGAGATATTTAACAAACATCAAGAGAACCAATCTCATTCCAGAAAGAATAAAATTAATCCCATTTGACATATTCTACCCAAGGATTCTTGTGCATGCATTTATTAGGTGAACTGATGCAAAGAAGATACATAGAAGAGACCCTTTTAGAGAGCACTGCTTATTGCTCAGGTGTGAGAATTGCTTCACAGTATTTGAAGAAAGGGAAAATTGGATGAACAGCTATGTTCTGCTTAGGTTAGTTCATCCTGGAACTGACAAAAACCACCTTCCTTCAGCATCACTATCTCAGCTTCTGCCACAAGAAGAATGTATTTAACACAGTTATCACAGAAGCCATAACTTCAGTTGCCAATAGGTATCTAATCTTAAATCAGAACTTGCATTTTTCATGCATTAACATTTTAATAATCATAACTACTCTAGATATTGGTCTGATTACCAATTTAAATAGAACCAGAAGGAAGGAATGAAAACATTTCCTTACTTTCTTTCTGAAATGAGAAGAAGCTGCACGGTCTGCCAATCTATTTCAACACCCTTGTTTAAGCTGCCAGCTAGCCAGAAGAATAACTTTATTCCCATCCTACATTAAGCTATGGCTTAATAACTTATCTTGGACATTGATGGTATGTGGGCAGTATTATGTTGCCTTGCAATATAGTTCTGGTCTAGATATCACAATATGCATTGAATAGTGTGAGTTTGCTTGAGGCAAAAGTGAGTTTGTATGTGTGGAAATTGGGCCAGATATCCCAAAATTGACTGGTACTGTTCTTACCATTTTCAGGAAATGGTATAGCACATATGTACCTAAGGTTGGTAACCTAGTCTTTCGCTATTGTATAAAAAAGCATTACATTGAGGTTTCAGTTCACCATAGTCATAATGGGTGACAAGGCCAATCTGTGGGCCTCCATCTTGTCACCATCATGGCATGTGGAAACTTTCAATTTGAAATATAAAAAGACTAAAAGTTAAAGGGAGGAATTAGTGAAAGAGAAAATAAATATGATGTATGTCTATGAAGCATGTACTACAGTGCTGAAGCTGCTGAAATAAATTGAAAAGAGTTACATACAGCATGCTATCCAGACTTTGCAAGTCACAAATAGAAATCGTTATTACAGCTATGGACCTCGGGAAGCTGATAATTTTATAGTAAGACAAATCTCTGATAGGAAGGTACTGAGAAAGAATGAGGATCACAGGCAGAACTAATATGAGTGAGGAGCAAATGAGAATATCTGCTAGAACATTAATGACACAGACCTTTAAGTATTTAATTGAACATATTTAAATAAAGGGAAGTATTAAAAATGAAATCCCCTCTGCACTATTTATATTTTCACAAAACTAACCCCAAAGAAGCAAAGGAACTCTTAAAATTTCCCCATTTAAAGAATCAGAGCATGATGAGAGACGGATTATGGCCTTTATTTCAATATATTGGAAGTTTCAATTGGAATTTTAAAAAACTAGAATAACATACCTCTTTAAGAATTGACTGTGATTTGTGTTTATTTGTTGTAACAAAACAATTTAATGAAATTCAGAGTTGAACTAGTTATCTTCCTTAAGGAGAAATTCTAAATCAGGACTGTCAAACTCACAGCCTGCAGGCCAGATGTGTCATGTGGTAGCCACGTCCACGCCAGGTTTAGTGAAGGGGAAAAAGTCATGATACATCATGTGATGGCACCAGTTTGACACCCCTGCTCTAAATCTGTTTTTCAATCTCAATAACTTTAAGATGTCTGAATTTCAACTCCCAAAATTCCCCAGTCAGCATATGTTGATGCAAACATCTAAAAGTTGATAAGGTGGAGAAACACTGATCTGAGTAACATATCCAATGACTCCTTGTTTAACTTTTTCATCCTGTGATTATACTCCTGACAGCAAAAAATAAATTCTAATCAAAGTATTATTTCTGTGTAACTACTTTTACTTGCCCAACCAATTGTATTGTTTTTCCTGAAGCTGAACCCTGGCCAAAAGAATCAGAATAACTTATTGTAGGGAGTACAGCTTTCTAATAGGAAATTCTGGCTCTCAAGCACGGCCTTTGCACTCTGCATGCCTTTGATAAATATGGAGAGCAACTGGAGTAGTTCTCATGCAGCTCTTCTTATCTTGCAGAGTCTGACTGACCATCTTGGCACATTTTTTGCATTAAATTCATGATCTCATCCTTGAAATATGACTGCTTAAAGGCAACCCATCCCTAAAAATACATATCCTGTAGAGTTTCCTAACATTGCAAAGAACAAAATACTGGAACCTCTGACAAATCAAATTATATCACATCCTATTGGGCATTTCTATGCGATTACTAGCAACTGCAGTTTTATTCTGTAGTGCAGCAACAATTTTTACAATATCTCCTTTGTAGCTTCTGCTCTTTCTGAAATTCATTTCCAATCAATATCCCTGTATTACCCTAATGAAAATCTCTTTTGTGATAAGGAGACATGAGAAAGAGAGATCCCAGCAGAACTAGAAAAGAACATTTCTGGAAAAGAAATGCAAAACTGGAAAAAAGTGTTTCTCATAATAGGAATTAATTGGCTATCTAAGAGAGAAACTCAATGGTTCAATGTGGTATAGTTAAATGAAGTGACAATCGAAATTGAGCTAGTTAGGGTAGCAATAACTGTGTTGGAGAAAAAAGAGATGGTTAAAATCAAACAGCACAGGGAACGAACCAACTCCAGCTATTGTCGTTCGTGATTTAGTGCAGTTTTTGTACTTCTTAGTACAAAAAGTAAGATGCAAGGGCCTTATACAATGCTGACCAGAATCCCTTTTACAGCCCTCGGTTCTCCTCAGGTTGGGTAAGCTAAACATTTTTCATTCGTTTTCATTTGGATTCCCCCCCTTTAGCTAAAAAATTTGAAGCCCACCCCCCAGCACAAGGTATTCTAATTTTATTGCAGTAGAATAATTCATTTGATTTTCCCATCTTCTACTAAGGAGAGGAAATGAAGTATTGTCTGCAGTTGAGATATGATGCCGGCAAATGAATCAAATTGTAGATTGGAAGTTAAATAACTAAATCCTTATATTTACTCCAAATGACAAGCAATAATCTTGAAAGAGCAACATTTGAAGGCCTAAACTAATGATAAGCTAAGGAAAGCCAGCCTTATTTCTGTGTCACAATAAACTGTTAATAAAGTAACTGGTGAATATGCCTTCAACATAGCCAGTACCGACGAAACATTTGGAATGCCACTGAAAGTCACATTAATTGTACCAAGCCAAATGAACCATGGGGTCTGGTTTGTACTTTATCTTACTTTGTTTTTAGGTATTTAACATATGTAAGAATAATGAAACATGATATTGAATTTGCCCTAGTTTGTAGCCACTGGTCTCAAAATGTGTTTGTCATGCCCTGGTGGAGACTGACTCTGAGGAAGAGGAGGAATAGCCAACAGGGAGTGGGAGTGTGGCTCCAGAGGTGGTGTAGGAGGCTGGGGAAGGGCAGAGGCCGGCTAAGCAGTCAGAGGAGGATCCAGGCTCATCCCCTATCCATCCTAGGTCACGCAGGGAGCAGAGGATCAGGGAAAAGCGGGGTCTACTCAGGAGATTACCATGATCCTCCTCGTGACTTGCAGCTGGGAGCTATGTATATAAGTTTGTAATTGCATAGTCAGAATTTGCTGGAGTCAAAGTTTAATGTTTTCTTTGAAAGAGGTTTATCTTTGCTAGTGTTCTTCCCGTGGACTCTCCTCCTCGGTTATCTTCTTAGAACAATTAATTATCTTGGTTTGCTTACGAACTCTCCTCAATGCAGTTTGTTTTGTTTTTCTTTTTGCCTCATTATTTACTTTTGTGACTTTAAACTGTGCCTAATAAAACAGTGAAGTTCAGTTGAAGGCATTACAGGACTTTAATGTATGTTTTGGGTTTTGGGCTATTTTGAGAGATTAGGGGTCATCACAGTGTTGCTCAATCAGCAATTTTCCATGAACAGTTTAATTCTGCTAGGAGTACTGTTCTGATATAGGTCTTGAGCTGATGCATCTCAAAACAGTCCCTTGCTGACTATTATGGTGGCAGATTCTGTTGAGTCATGTCTCTTTATAAAACCTCTTTAATGCCTTTATTTTCTTATCTCTGGTGCTTTTGAACCAGATATTTTGTACATTTAATTCCCAATCCTTTTAACATATTCAATAGTAGATGCATTTCATCTGTTAAATACTGTTTTAGTCCTTATTATGATGATACTATTTTATATCTCTGATGAAGGTGCTTTTAGTCCATGATCATCCTCATGTAAATCTGTTTATATTTAAGATACCACCAGACTCTCTCATATACATACATATATATATATATATATATATATATTATATAATATATACACACAGTATACTCTAAACACAAATACAGTATACTCTAAAGTAACTCTAAACTCTATACAGAAGCCTGATGATGGCAGATGAGATTCTGCTGAAACGTTGCTACAACTTTAAAAGCACTACAATGACGTGGGATAATACCCGAAGGAAGCTGAACAGCACACATGTAAGTACCCGCGAAAGCTTAAAAAAACACATACATACATACATACATATATATATATATATATATATATATATATGTTTTTTTAAGTTTTCGCAGGTACTTACATGTATGCTGTTCAGCTTCCTTCGGGTATTATCCCACGTCATTGTAGTTGTGCTTTTAAAGTTGTAGCAACGTTTCGGCAGAATCTCATCTGCCATCATCAGGCTTCTGCATTGAGTTCATCTGTGGGTTAGGCTATCACAGCCGTTTAGTTTTATTTGAGGCTAGCCTACTGTTTTGTGCCAGGATGTTTTTTTATACATCCTGATTGGTTGGGAGTCTTGGTCTGTGTTTATTGGTCTTGGAGTTTGCTTGATTGGTGTTTCTGGTTTCTTCTGTCTGTTTTGTGGCTTTGATTGGCTGGCAACACTTTGTTCTCAGCCAATCAAAGCCACAAAACAGACAGAAGAAACCAGAAATACCAATCAAGCAAACTCCAAGACCAATAAGCACAGACCAAGATTCCAACCAATCAGGATGTAGAAAAAAACCATCCTGGCACAACAGTAGGCTCGCCTCAAATTTAAAACTAACAGCTGTGATAGCCTGACCCACAGACGAACTCAATGAAGAAGCCTGATGATGGCAGATGAGATTCTGCCAAAACGTTGCTTCAACTTTAAAAGCACAACTACAATGACGTGGGATAATACGATACAATGACGTGGGATAATACCCGAAGGAAGCTGAACAGCATACATGTAAGTACCCGCGAAAACTTAAAAAAACAAACATATATATATATATGGCGCACATATTTTCCTCTTGGCTTCTAGGTGCTCACTAAGAAAGGATTTTTTAAAATGACCATCAGAACATTAGTATTTCATATATTATTATTAACACACTCCGATGCTAAGGAGTTCTACTTCCCCTCCCCACATAAAAGGAATCTGTTCCAAATGCAAAACACAAACAGAGGAGAAGAATTTCAGTTTCTGTTTGTTTCACAGCAGCAACCAGCTTTAGTATAGAACAGTTGAGCTAAGCTATGTCCAGGCTTCTTGCTATCTCCTTCTTGCTCACACAGCAAATATTGTTTCAGTTTCCAAACAGCCCTCAACTCTCTCACACACTGATAGGATGCTAGCCAGATGAATACCAATGGATGCTGGTAGGCAGAGGCACAATTTTTTCCCCTTATTTCCCTTATTTTCTTCCCAAAAATCTAATCCTGATCACATAGTGTCATAGTGAAGCATAGGTATAGAGCTAGTTTAAAATTTTCAAAATGTGTTATAGCAGAAACCTTTGAGGAATATAGAGCAATTTAAAGTAAATGCTACTGTATAATAGACTGAAATCAATTTTCCACAATCTAGTGATTTCAAAATTGTGTTGATTACAATTTCTAGGTAGCTGAGAACTCTGGAAAATGTGATCCCAATAAAGCTTAAGAACACTTGGATGAAGAAGATTGGTCCACTAAACCAATGTTTCAAGGGGGGAGTATCTGCAGTGTTACTTCTCCATTTGGCTAGCTGACTTATTTAATAGTTTACAGATTTGGATTAATAGTTTATAACTATATAAAGTATCCAATTTAATGGCTTCAATTTATTATTTATCTCTTCTGTGTAAAACAATTTGTGCAAATGGATTAGGACATAGTAGTCAAATATTTTTGAAATATAATATTATATGAGTTCCTGCCAACTAGTTCCTGCCAACTCAAAGTCAAACAAGGCTGGTTAAAACATGTTGTTTCTGCAGTTGTTCAAGGAATTGCTGTATTGTATTACAAATATAGTATTTGTTTGAACTATAATAGATATACCTTGTATCCCCTAAATCTTCAAACATAACCAAGCTTTTCTTCTCCTAACCCCAGCCTAGTCTGATTTATTGCACTGAGTAACTGCTACTAATACTTCTGGTCAGCTAATTCTGTTTCCAGTGGGAAGATTGAAAGGAGCTATCACAACCAATGGAAAGTATTTCCAGAATCCAAGAGTGCTTGGCTATATTAATTTGATAAATCATCATCTGTGGACCTCAGTGATGGCTGTCTGCTAAGTTTCAGCAGATTCTCTCCAAGGTCCTTTGTCACTCCTCATTTATATTCGATGATTCTATGACTGTGTCTTCAAATATTTCCAGAAGCTTATTAAGATAATCTCTTGAAGTATTGGTCATTAGCTGAACATTATGAGAGATCCACCTTTTCCCCCCTTTCAGATACTTAATGTTTTTGCTGCACTTAGGGCTACATGCAAAAATCTGGTGTGCCATTAGATGGCAGGAAAGAGTTCTAACTCTGCTGTGATTCTGAATTTTTGCAGCCAACATAAAGGACCTGTCACATTGGCCGACGGATGCAAAACGTATGTAAAAAGGACACAGCGGACGAGTCCGCTCTCAAAAGTGCCCCGAATTTTGCATAAGCAGAGCGGACAACAATGGAAAGGAACGGACGGGGAGGGACATAGCCAGGATGGAAAGCGGATGCTCCACGGAAGCTAGCGGATGGAACGATGGAAGCGGATGCACATCCGCAGGGCTTCTGGGGAAGCACAGCGAAGCGGACGCGCAGCGGAAAGAGCAGATGCAGAGCGGATGCCGATCGGATGAAGCGGATGCAGAGCGAAGCCTACGGATGCCTAGTGGATGCAAAGTGTTCACTGCGCATGCGAGGAGGAGAATTGCATCAGCCCACAGATATAAAGGAAGCAGCTCGCAAGCAGGTCACCATTCAGAGGAAAGACCTGCTGCCAGACACAGCTCCACCCAGCCAGACAGCCAGCCAACAACCATGGGAAGAAGAGAAGCCTGTGGCATCTGCGCCAGCCCTGGCAAGAGGAAGGGCCACCATCCACCCCCTGGCCTGACTCTGCTTCTTGCTGGCTTTGCTGGTTCGGCTGACTCTTCTGGTGCTGGGCCTTCTGCTGGCCGCTTGCTCCTGGCGGTGCTTCTGCTGGGCTACCTCTGGGTGTGCTCCTGGTGCTTCTGCTGGTGCTATACTCTGCTGGCGCTGCTCTGGCTGCTGGTGCTTCTTGCTGGTGCTTATCTGCTGCTGGCCGCTGCTGCTCCTGGTGCTTACTCTGCTGGCGCTGCTCCTTGGTTCCTGCTGTCCCTGCTGGTGCTCCTGGTCCTGCTGGTGCTGATCCTGGTCGCTGCTGGTGCTGCTGGTACTTACTCTGCTGGTGCTGATCCTGGTCCTGCTGGCCGCTGCTGGTGCTTACTCTGCTGCTGCTGATCCTGGTCCTGCTGGTCCTGCTGGTCCTGCTTTTGCTGCTACTGTGTTTGCTGCTGTGCTGCTGGTGTGGTGGAGCAGCCCTACAAACCCGAAGCCCCTCTGATGAAGGGTCAGATTGGCCCTGCCAGAGGAAGAAGAGGCAACCGGTGAATGGGAGAGGAGGCAGACTCCATCGAAAGAGGAACATGAGGATTGAGGGCTGGAAATGGCGAGGAGAAACGAGTATCTTTGGGGAAGGACACAGGCTCTTTCGAGCACCCAAAAGGAAGCAGGCGCTTGGAGAGAAAGGCAGAGAGCCTGGGCTAACACTTCAGAGGTGCTCTCGGCTGTGGAAGCACATGCACACCTGGTATGGGAAGCTGCACCTCAAGAAATCTGGCCCAGGCCACGGTCAAGCTGACGGACCTGAGAGACCTACGTGATGCCAAGTACAGCTTCTTGGAGGGTGAGATCCGCCACCGAGGAGCAGCCCCTCTGAACAACCCTCTTCTCTTCAAGGCAGCCCGCAGAGAGCTAGTCCTCTTCTGGCGAGTCAGCTCCTGTGTCCAGGGGGCAGTTATCTGTGGGAGCTGCACGACTGAGACCCCCCCCGACAGCTGCACTCCCCGTTGGCGGAGCACGTGGACCCCCCTGACGCCGTGGGAGCAAGGAGAGGGTACTTCCACAGAAGACCAACTCCACATTCCACCCAAGCTCCACTCCACAGAAAGCAGGCAGAAGCCAGACCGGAGGGCAGATGCCACACTGTCACTGCTGGAGATCAGGGACAACCATCAGAAGCAGCATAGATCTCCTCTCTCAGCTGGTACACAACCGACGTCCCATCCTCCAACCCGCAAAGCCCTTCCTCACCTAGTCGTCACAGAACCGCTCTCATGAACATGTCCAAGATCACAGTACCAGCGTCGGCCAGGATCAGGACAGGATCAACCGGTCCTTCTTTCACAACCCTCCAGCGCCAGCTGAGCACAGGAACCTGCTCACCAGCCCAGTCCAAGGTCTGCCCTCCACTCCCAGGTGATGTCTAACTTGCCCTTCACCATAGGCTTTCCACAGGCCCTCAACCCTACCAAGGCTTACGGCTACGAGGAGCTCCAGCAGACAGGCAGCCCTTCAGTCCAGGCACAGGTCACATCAGAACGCCACCCGTGCCACTGGTGGCCACACCGTCGTATGCCACCACGCCACAGATGCCACCCACGCTACAGCTGCCACCCAGCCTCTTACCTTCGCTCAGCTGCAGACCAGACATCCCCACTAACCTCCCCTTCCCATCACCACACCAAGCCCGGCCTCAGAACATTTGTCATCGGTATTGGGCTGACACACGGCCATGTCCTGGAGGAAGGGGGCTCTCAACATCAAGGAGCTGAGAACAGCTCTCTGAGAGTTCATTCCACACATGCTAGTCTATGTACCCTCTGTTGTCCTCTCGGGGCCAGGCACGCCCAATGGCGCCCAGACCAGCACTCCAAGCAGAGCCACTCCACAGCGACATGGACCCTTCACCCCTGAGACTATGGGCCACTGCCTCGAGTGACTGAGAGAGTGCCTAGAGACTGGGTGGTCTACCTGTATTCTTTGCCTTGGGACCGTTGGGTCATTTTCTTTTACAGCTTGTTAGTAATAAATATTATCTTTGCTTCACACAGCTGCTTCATTTATTTTAATAAATAAAGTCTTTGGTGGAAACTTTTAGAAATGGTTTAAGCCTTGCATCTTGTGGAATGGGTAAGGAATAAGCTGTGGGGATGGGCAGGGATTACCTTGGGATGGGTAATAGCCTGTGGATGGGCAGGGTATCCTTTGGGGGGAATAGCTGTGGGATGGGCAGGTGATATCCTTTGGTATGGGCGAAATGCTGTGGGATAGATAAACTTCCAGTGCAAGCATAGTGGACTGTAATTGTTGTCCACCCCGTCGCAGGTGCCACACCTTTGCCCTTTATTATCAATAACAATTTAATCATTGATGCCCACACATTTCAATATAAACCAAACTCTTTATTAACATGCCCCTGTTCATTGTAGGGCCACTCAACATCATGGCAACAATCTCATCCGTTGTGATGAGACAGGGCTGAAGGAAAGCATCCATTAAGCATCTATCATCCTGTCTTGCACTGCCACCTGCTGGCTTCTCAGCTGGGGAGCTTGCACCAGTGTTGTGCTAGGTAGGTTGCGCTGCATCGTTCTTTCACGTGAAGCTTGTTGGGGCGCTTGCACATCCAAAGTATCTATAGGTTTGTCCCTTGCCTGCCATTCACTAGGCCCTCCATTCCGCCATTGCCTTGTTGGATGGTCCGACGAGCCTGTTCTGCAAAGACTGGGTAGCGGGTGCGCATGAGATCTGTGCAGGATGGGGCAACTTCCACGATCCTCCCCGGTCTTTGGGTGATGCTGCAAATGGTGGTGAGAAGTCTGTAACCTGTTGGCCAGGATGCAAAGCCGTTCTCCATGCACGCTGCGCCTTGCCCTGGCATGCCTGTAGTGCAAGATCCTCTCTTCATGGGGTGAGGCATCTGGAAGTGTAGGCTTCATGAGTAAGCGTTCTGAGGGAGAAGGCATCATCCTCCACGATGAGTAGTGGCACATCTTGTGTGTGTTGGGTCAGCGGGGTCTGGATCTGGGGAAGCCCCATGATGAGGTTGCATTCCAGCCACTCCTTGAGGTGGACTGGTGTTGTATCCTGGGCATCATGAAGATGAGCCGTTGCCTGAAGCATCGATTGTAGCATGAACTTCTAGTAGCAGTCGAACCATGGCTGAATGAGGATGATGCTGAAAGAAGGCCCTGTGTAGATTGTGATAGTTGGACCCAGACTTGGCTGGAGCTTTGCAGGCCACGTGCTTCCCATCTATTGGGCTCCAACGGTGTGGGGAAGTTTCACCTTCTGGATACCACTGCTCTTCGAACTTTCGTTCCATCCTTCTTCAGTGGAGGGGACGGAGGAGCTCCTCCAGGTTATTCTTCGATGATGGCCTGCACACTTCTCTGACACAATGCTGATGGTGTTGTGTGTGACCCTCCGAGCTGTACTGGTCATGCTCCTGTACGTGGTCCCTGGAGGCCAAGTGGCGCAGAGTCAAGTGCACCTGACCCAGGGTCCGGCTGGGCACGTCGAAGTTGGCTGGTTCTGCTTGGTCAACCTGGGTCTCAGCCCGTCCACAACTTCGTGAATCAATGGCTGGTCGCATTCCTCATGGAGTTCTGGAATGCACGAGGGTCTTCGTTCCTTCAGCTCCACATCCACTGTTATACAGTCCGTGACTCCTGCTCTTCTGGCGATCCATCGTTGGACCGCAGACACTTCTTGGCCGCCTACTTTTCTTCGCGTAGAACAGGTGAAAGAAGCCCTGTAGATGGCTTTGCACTGGTTGGTAGAACGATGGTGGCTACTAAAGGTGTGATTGAATCCATGGTGGAGATGACTGGTTGCCAGCTGTTGAGAGAGCAAGAGCAACGAATGAAGGCTGAAGAGGTCTGCTAGTCCGCTAGGGTCTGCTGACTGGATAAGTGAGGAAGTCGTCAGGTGAGTTCCCCTCTTTTTTATAGGAATTTAGGTTTTCCGCTTGGGTGTCCTTTTGCATCCCTCTAGACATCCTGCAGACATCCTAAATATCCGAGACTATCGTCCCTCTGCGAACGTTTTTTTCCGTTTTAAATGCTTGTATGCAAGCTGACATCCGTTTCATTCCTTTCTCTGTCTGTGCTACTAACAGCCTTTGTGTCCGTTTCCGCGTCCGTTTCACTTCCTCCCTGTGTCTTGTTTTTCCGGTGGAGCGGATTTTGAGTTTGTCACGGATGGCGCAGCGGATGCCTAGCAGATATAGCGGACGACGTAACGATTGAAAATTGACGGAATGTAGACGGGTGTTTTTCCCATATGCGTTGGCGGATGGAGAACCGACGCGTTGGATTACATTTTTCCGCCTCAAAAAGTTTTGTGCTAGCCCTCCAAACTTTTTGAGGCGGATGAAATTCAGTAGACGGTATGCTGGACGGATAGAAGGTATGAAAAACGGACTGCTAGTGAGTTCAGAACGGAAGTAATCGTCGTTAACGCAACGGATCGGCGTGGTTCTCTTCGCGTTTTACATCCTCTTTCCATCCGTTGGTGCTGTGTGACAGGGGCTTTAAGTATTTTCCTTCACTCCTGTTTGTGCCATGAGCTTAACTGAGTACATGACTAAACTGGCAGCATCTAATCTTTAGTTGCTGCTGCACCCTATCTACCAGCACTATATCAAACCTTCATACAGGAATCAGCTTTCTGCAGTCTTAACATTGTTTTGATAATTAGGTGGATCACTTATGATGCTTTACATATCCATAAATATTGTATCCAGGGAGAAACCAAAACCTGGATGAGGCCTCTGTTTACAAGACATGTGAGCAAACTGGTTTGATTTGTTTGCTTTAAAGGAGGCGGCTATATTATGCTGATGACCATTGAGCAGTAACTAAACAGCATCCCAGCATGGCCACATTTTTTGAATAAGCCTCATGGAATACATTGATTCATTTCACTACGTATGATATTCAACTATGACTTCCTCCATGCCTCTTCACTGGCTATGCCTCTTGGGGATGGTTGGGAGTTGAGGATCTAGATAGAATGCATTATGTAATTTAAAATGAAATTAACCAGGAAAAATTTTTTCCTCAGAAAATTTTTCCTCAGAAAGTATGACAATTAAGGAATAAACTTTCCCTGCTGCTGCCACTTCTTTTTTGTAGAAGCTCCTTCCCAATAAAATCTTGTTTGATTGTTACTTTAGGCTGCAAGTTAGGTTGTGCACTGAGTGGCTCTGGGGGCATTATAATTGTCTCAAATTACTGCAATTGGAATTGCTTTGAAGGAAAGCAATTGTTTTTCAATCACCATTCTAATTTCCTTTTAATACCTCTGAGATCCAAGCATGCAAAGTGCCATTGCTCCTATATAAAGATAACTTAAACTGGACTCTGCTTTGAAGTGCACATAACAAGTACTGTCAAGCAGAGAAAATAATAATTAAAAAGAGCACCTGGTGCTGGGTTGTGGATAAAATTCAGGAAATTTGTAGAACCTAATATGTAAAGAAGGGAGGTGAGAGAAACCAGAAAAGAGCAGTGAGGCAATGTAGCAAAACCAAGATGGAATGGGAAAGTAGCAAAGCACAGAAGGAATGTTTTGTATTGTATATGTATGCATGAATCTGTTTTTTCTATATAGATAGGTGTCCCTTTTTCTGTTTTTCAAAGGAAGCCAATTTGGTATAATGGTTAAGGTTCTGTCCTAGAAATCAGGAAACTATGAGCTCTAGTCCCCTCTCAGACATGAAAGCTGGTTGGTTGACTTTGGGACAATCACTTATTTTCAACCCAATTCATTTCACAGGTTTGTTGTGGGGGAAAAGGAGGAAGAAGAATTAATATTAAGTACTTTTGCTGCCTTGAGTTACTTATAAAAGCAATAAAGGCAGGATAAAACATGCTATGAATAAAATTATCTAAAATGAATAAATAAATTTAAAACAGGATTCAAAATGAGCTACTTATAAAGTTGCAGAATGGGTCTATTTTAAAAATGCTGACCTGGGGATCATATTAATCATGCAACCCTTTGAGAATGCTCCAGATAGTTTAAGGTTCACTTCAAACATTCAGTGAGGGTATTTTTGCACCTCTCTAATGGTCTGTAGTCAGATTTATCAACTTCATCTCGCATTCTCCCAAGTGCTTTTGAGATGAAGGAATAATTAAATGACAATGGTTTCAAAATGTAAAGTGTGAACATATACTTGCCGTGTATCCTAAAACTGTGAGTCTGAAAAGAAATATCTCACAAGAAACAGGGAAAAAATTCTATTGCTAAAACACTATGATTACATTATAGAAGTTGAAATTGGCATTTAAAAATTTTAATTTCACAATGGACCAAGTTTCATTTATAACTTAGATGCAGGTTTGAATCAATGGTGGGCTGCTGCCGATTCGGACCTGTTCTAGCGAACCAGTAGTTCTGACCATTAGCTGGTGCCGCCTACCCATCCCTGCTCTATCCTGTCCTATATTTCCATTTTTCTGGTTCAGCTGATTCGTGCGGCACAGCTGATTTCCATGCCTTAGCTGTTCTTCTTACCGGGGCTGCCCTAGAAAATAAGCAGTTCCGTTTACTTGAATGCTGTGTGCACGCTCTCTCACAGGTTGTTAAACCGGTGGCAGCCCGTCACTGGTTTGAATGGACAAATGAACCCCCTCCTGATCAATTTCATTGGACAATAAAGATGTTGCTTCCTGAACACTTTTGTTTGTATCTTCTAGATTTTGGGCTGCTAATCATGGAAATAACCTGTAATTTCACCAATCATTTATTGCAGTGGTTGCCAACCAGTGGGCCGGGGACCACTGGTGGGCCGCAAGAAAATGTTGGTGGTCCGCAGAGAAATGTCACCCCAAAGCACCCTCCCAAAGGAATTAATCCAGGTTGCATGGGAACACAAGGCTGTGCCACCCACATGGCCCGTGGGAACACAAGGCTTGTCTTGCTTGCATTGTGAACAACATGACGTAGTGGGGGGAGGGAGGAAAGGATGGAGGGGGGAACGTGCCCCACGTGCCTCACCTGGCCACTGGGTTGCTTTTTTCCGCTTCTTTCTTCTTCTGCTTTTGGCTGCACACAAGGAAAGCAGCAAAAATCTTTATTTTTCTCCCCCAAACTCCACCAGAAATGAGTCTTTGGGAACCTGCAAGGCATCCTGCTCCAAGAGGCTGTGCCAGCACAACACATCTCACATCTGGCGGAATTTGGGAGATGAGATGCATGCTTCTATGTGAGTGATATTGAGTTGGCCATGCCCAGCCAATAACATGACCACCAAGCCATGTCCACCCAGTCACAATGCCACCAAGCCACGCCAACCACCTAAGCCATGCCCAGAGAATTGGTTGTTAAAAATTTTGAATCCCACCCCTGCAAAAGGGGAACTCTGCATTTGGTTTGAATGATAATTTGCAGATAAAGTTGAGAGATCAAGGACACCAAGGTGAAGAACTATGCCTCTTTAGCAGATATTGAGAAGTGGGTGCAGCTTCTCCTAGAACTGGAGATGAAATATGTGATGAGAACTTGCATTTTTCTAGTTTCATAGTGATACTTTTCAAAAAAGGTGAATAAGTCAGGTCATGAACATGACTGTTAATAAAGAAGTGTTTCAGAAGGGATATCAGAAATAAGACAATAATCAACATTTCCACTGCAGAGAAAGTCAATACTTTTTTTTATATAAACCAGAAATATAACATTGATGCTTTCTACAGAATTTTGAAAGGGGATGAGGGAAATGAACAACCCAATAACTTACTAATTTTGCTATTGGCAACATAGGACAGGATGGAAGGTGGCAAATAATGAGAAACATTGTTAGTAGGATAATGGACAAGGATATCTACAGGATGTTTTCAAAAAAGTCAAGAAGTGAGCATGTAACAAACTCTGCCCAATACACTTAAGGAATAGGTGGAGCTTCAATTTACAATCATCTTGATTATCACAGGTGCCCCATCTCAGTAAAGATACACGTTTCTGAAAACGTGTAGGCTGATCACTGTGGGAAAACAAAAACAAGCTTTTCTGGCCTGAAAATTTAACAGCTTAACATATGTTTGGCATCACAGAATTTGATTTTAGTGCAAATGTCAGATATCCAAGTATTTATCCAAAGTGGGAAAGATGCTTCAGGACCAAATATTGTACATGACCTAAAGCTTGGAAGTAGGAGCTGTCTCTCCAAAGGAGCATCCATGTAATGGAGGAAGTGTCAAAAATGGTGATTATAGATATACTATATTTTAAAAATTAATAGTTACATAATTTCAATTGTATACACAGGTTCATTTTATAGTCTTTTAAAACTCTACACAGAATATTTAAAGTAAAATATAAAAATATATGTTCTTAAATGTTAGCATTTATCTCAACAATCTTTTTAATATTCTTTAAAGTTAGAATTTATCTCTCTGATCTCTAGGTAATCCACCTCTGTTTATGTAAGCGTTTGTTGCAACAGTATATGGGAAAATTCTAATATTGCAGCTACAGATACTTTTGAAATAGCCAGCACAATAAGCAACACATTTGAATAGCAACACCACCAGATATACATCTGTTTTAAAACAAATTAAAGTGGATGTAAGCCAATTTACTGAGTTAATTTATGTTAACAAGTTGATGGGTGATATAGTCCGCCTGATCAAAAGCCATGTTCAACTACACCCTAGTCTGAAATTAATAGGTGGTATTTCATATATTGTGTTGGTAATCATAATTAAAATGTTGATTATGATTGCATAATAACTCTCTTACATGCCCTAATGGTGTCTGGGGGAGGGGGGAAGGGTCTGCAGAGATGCCAAAATATCAGGATAGTGGCCACAGCCATGCAATTAAAGCACCAATTTTACATCTTGACACATGTAAAAAAAGGCTGGGGCTTTTGACTGCATGATTATGACTACCAACTTGACTTTTTTGATTCCCTCCTTTTGGACCTCTTGGACAGCCCCCAAAGACTCTGGGGCAGAGTAAATTGAGACATTCCCCATACTGTATGAGAAAAGTAGAAATAGTTATTGATCATAAAGGAGCAGATTGAGGAGCAAAAGACCACAGAGTTGATTTCTCAGAGTTTGAATGCAAAGATTAGCCATTGCTTGGGAAGGCTGCTTGCCTGTAGATTTTAACCCCTTTACAAAGCCTAAGCAGGGCTTTTCTTTCATTTTCTGCAACAGCTTTATCCCTCATTGTCTAATCTTAATCCTGTTTTGTTTCCTTCCTTCCCTCAGCAGCTATCCTGAAAACTGGGAGTTGAGCATCATCTTCTTTAAGTTAAAATTTTAGGAACCAAGTCCTGTGTGGGGTGATTCTTCTTCTGCTGTATGTTCCATTCCAATTATTTACAAGAGTCCTCTGAAGCTCAGCATAGGATTTTTACTGGACTCTGGTGGGCATGTCAAGAAAGAGAAGATATGATTTTTTTTCTTTTTTATTAACTCCTTGTCTTAGGATCCAGGCCATTGAATATTTGCTTTTGCTTTAATAAAAAACACTCATGAACCTGTAAGAAACAATACAGGATTGTAGTGGGAAATGAGCTGTAAAAGGACATTATTAGCAACAACAGTTAAGACATTCATTGGCCTGCTGAGAGTTGGCAAACTGTTTAGAAAATGTAGCAGAGATGCTAACCAGTCCAGTTCCTGCACTCTGAAGCTACATTTTCTAAAGTTTCACCAATGAATGTACTCAGAAGCTGGACCTTTTATGCTGAGTAAATGTCAGTATTGTTGCATTTTCTCTTATAACTTTCAAGGAGGAATATTTTGGCTGTTAGTATTTATTTTCAGTATCAACAACATTGTTAAAGAAACAGCTATCCTAATCTGCAACACAACAAAGATCATCTTCATAGCACATTTCTCTAGAAATTATTATGAGCTACAGACAGACTAAAGGTCCTATTTACTTACAGAAGATCAAAATGTTGAAGCTTTAAAAAAAATCTGAAAGATTCAGGAGGAGAATGTTAATTTAATTCCCTACCCTCTTTCTTCTCTTTACTTCCTATGATAATACAATGTTTGTGTCAATGAATCCATGTCCCACCAAAAAAGAACTCAGTCTCTCAAAAACTTTTGGGATTGTTTTGGCACAGACCATACTTTGCTTACAAGCTCCTACCAAAATGGAAATCAGGTTTCAAAGAATATGACAATCTATGCTTTTAAATCCAACTCTGCGCAATGCAGAAATAGTAATTAAAACATTTCTTGCACCTGGAAAGCCAGTAAAATAAACCATTGCTTAGCAATGCTTCTGACTCATAAACATGAGAGCCTAAGAGCATTAGGCTCAGGCAGATCAGCAGTGCATTCAAATAGCCAGTATAGTATACCATGAACACTGTTTACAATCTGGAACATAATAGCAAGATAAGTTCTTTATGAAAGATCCAAGTTTGAATTTTTAGAATAGGTAAATTTTATGAAATAAATTGAAACATCAATAGGTATCATTTCAGATATTTTAGGAAATTCTATTACCTATAATTACTCATCTACATGTTTTATATCTAACTTTTTCTCCAACTTGAGAGGACATTTATTTTTATTCATCTCATATGACAGGAGCATACTACCATTTATGAATGTGTTTAGCACTGATTATTTTAAGCCACTGGTTAATACTTGACTTCAGGCTTCTTCATTCAAACTTTCATTCTTATTTATATATTCAAATATTTATATACTTTTTCCACAGGATCTCAGTTTACCCATTTTAAAACATAAATTAAAGCAGTTAATGTTTAGTAGAAGATACATATATTAAAAATGCACAGGAGAAAAATTAAAAAGGATGCCTCCCTCATTTTGTACTAAAATGGCCTGAGTGAAAAAATGAAATTTCAGTAGGAATCTGAATAATGTATTTTTGGGGAGGGGAAGAAAATAAGGTCAAAAAGTGAGAAGTATCACTAAGAAGCCAGTCTATGGTAACCATGAAGTGCAATCCCCCAAATAGTTGAAATCACAGCAATTTTTCAATTATAGTAATGAAGTTATTGTGCAGGTATCTAGAAGCGTGAAACATTAAAACCAGGAACCAATAGAACCACAGTAATTCAAACCTACATTTTCCTACAAACTCAGCTGTAGATAGACAATCTGCTTAAAAAAGTGCACACAACCAGCTAAAGCTTGTAATAGTCATAGGCTCAAAGGTTAATTGACTGCCAGCGACAATGACTGTTAAGAGTATTTTAAAATATGTACCTGCTCCTTCCGTGGGATTATAGAAAGCTCATTTAGAACAGATTTCTCAGTTCCCATAGGTTGGGTGCATTCACTCATAAGGTTTTTATCCTGTCAGGTTTGATTTATCAGCAACTTATCATTGTATCCAGACATTGGCTCAGAGTATCTCTGTGCTATTAATTTCAGATATTATGGAGAAATATGCCAGATATTAATGGCATCTGGCCCAAAACATCATCCACCACTCTCATGTTTATTCCTTGGGCAGTTCCTCAAACTGCCCAAGGAGCTGCTGATACAGTTCTACAGAGGAATTATTGAGTCTGTCATCTGCACCTTTATAACTGTCTGGTTTTGGGTTCTGCAACCAACAGGACAGACACAGATTTCAGATAATAATTAGAATAATATTGCAGAAAAAACAATTACTACCAACAGACTTCAGATAATAATTAGCAATAATATTGCAGAAAAAACAATTACTACCACCTGCGTTCCATCAAGGACCTGTATGCTCCACTAATCAAAAACAGGGCTGTGAAAATATTTACAGACCCCTCACACCCTGGACATAAACTGTTTCAACTCTTACCCTCAAAATGACGTATAAAGCACTGCATACCAAACAACTAGACACAAAACCAGTTTTTTCCCAAACACAATCACTTTGCCTAAACAAAATATTCCCTCAACACTGTCAAACTATTTAACTAAGTCTGCATTACTATTACTATTGATCTTCCCTTCCTTCCTTTCACCCATCTCCTCCACACTTATGAGTGTATGACTGTAACTTTGTTGCTTGTATCCTTATTTTTATTGACTGTTTCCAAGTAATGTTTTTGATTGTTTATTGTACCCTATGAGTATTATTAAGTATTGTACCTTATGATTCTTGACGATGTATCTTTTCTTTTATGTACACTGAGAGCATATGCACCAAGACAAATTCCTTGTGTGTCCAATCACACTTGGCCAATAAAAGAATTCTATTCTACTCTAGAAGAATATTCTATTCTGTTCTGTTCTAAATTTTAACAATATATCTGCCTAACAGCATAAAGCCTTTGTCACAAAGTGACTACTAATCCTCAACTTATAACTTCATTTAGTGACCATTCGAAGTTACAAGGCACTGAAAAAAAAGACATGACCATTTTTCACACTTTTGATTGTTGCAGCATCTCCATGGTCACATAATCCAAATTCAGAGGCATGGCAACTCATATTTATGACGGTTGCAATGTCCTGGGGTCCTGTGATTACCTTTTGCGGCCTTATGACAAGCAATCAATGGGGAAGCCAGATTCACTGAACAACCGTGGCTACAAGAGTCCTAAAATGGGTCAAAACTCAATAAATATCTCACTCAGCAACATAAATTTTGGGTTCAACCATGGTGGTTAAACCAAGGACAACCTGTACACTAGGATATGTAATTTTGTTTGTTCAAGCATGATTCTGCGGTGTTTAAGGTGCACATATTATCTACCAGCTCTTTTCGCTTAATGGCAGCCCGTGAAGCACTCAGCAGTGAAGGCAAAATTGCAAATGACTCCAGCTGGCCCTGGGCTGCACCCCTCCGCGTGCATCTGTGAGCCCGTAGAGGCCTTCCGAGCTTGGCGCCGAACTTCCGTCTTTCCCTTTACCGCTGTACCCTACGAGAAACACCGCCCTCACCGAGCCCAGCCCAACGTTTTTCTTCGCCGAAGAACACAGTCGAGAAGAAAAGCGGGCGGGGCTTCTTCCTCCGGGTACTGCAGCTCTCCCCGCTCTCCATTGGCCCACTGGTTATCGTTCTCCGCTCCGATAGGCTGGCGGGAGAGAGGGCGGAGCGAAGGGAACCGCCTTCTCCGCGCCTTGCTCAGAACTTGCGACTTTACGCGCGCGCCAGCAACCGCCTTCCATGACTCAGTAGGGCGTGGAGGCGGCGGCGGCGGCGGCGGCGGCGGCATCGGAGGGCTTGGCTCTCCCGCGGCATCTCTCCCAGCGGCGGTGGCTGCGCAGCCGCCCGCCTTGCCTGGCTCCCTCCCTCCTTCGCCTCCGCCCCTCCCCGCGCGCCAAGAACCAACCCTTTTCTCCCCCTTTCTGCTTTTTTATCGCTCGGTGGTTGTTATCTGGCTCATTGTTCCTGAGACGAGAGCCCGGAGACCAGCATGGATGATCCGAACCAATCCCCCCTGGTCTCTTCTACCACGGCCGCCTCAGAGCAGGACCGGCGGCAACCGCAGCAGCCTCTTTTCCAGTACCAGTTTGTGAGGGACCCGGAGAACGAGGAGGAGGAGGACGACGACGACGACGAAGACGAGGAAGAGCTGGATGACGAGCAGCTGGAAGTGAGGGAAAGGAAGCCCGCCGCTGCGCCTACGGCCCCTCCGGCGCCCACCTCCTCCCCGCCGCTGGTGGACCGGGGCGCCTCTGGAGAGCAGCCACCCAGCCCGCCCCCATTCCCCCAGCCCGCTTGGGTCTCTCCCGTCGTCTCTACCACCACCAGCCCAGTCGCTGCTGCCTTCGAGGACGCCCCTAAGGGGGAGAAGGAGAGGGAGCCTCCCCGCACCGCCCCGCTGCCACCTCCGCATTGGGAAGAGCCCCGCGCACCCGCCATCCCTCCCCGGAGCGCCCCGCTGCCCCCCAAGCGAGAGGAGCCCCCGGTCGCCAAGAAGGGCGCCGCCCCAGGCTCTCCCGGTGAGTGGACAGAGGCGGCTTCCGGACGCCGGTGCCCCTTTCGGCATCGGCCTGCTAGCCGGGCACGCTGAGAAAAGCAGTCCAACGTATCTGGAAGAGCGCCAGCTTGTGGAAACCTGGTGAAGGAGCGCATCTCCCGGAAGGTGTCCGAGGGGCGTGGCTGGTGGGCTTTGTGATGAAGGGATGGTCGTGTAAAAGGCGCTTGAGGCCAAAAATTGGGTGCGTGTGTGCGCGTGTGCGCGCGTACAGGGCGGGGACCCACCCAGTCAGTAAGTTGGCTTGGCTTTACAAGGCCCTGAAATACGGGCGGTGGGAATGAACGGCTTTTTAAAGAAAACGGCCGGGGATGTGAGTATCGGGGAGGTGGTCTTTGGAGGTACCGTTTTTCTTTTCTTTTGTGGGCTGGGACAGAGGGAATTGTCGCTGTCAGCCGAACTGGGCAAAGCAGCTTCTGAAACGAAGAGGGCGGATTGGGAGCAGTGTGATTTAGAAAAAGGGTTTTGAGAAGTGGAGAAAGATAAGCGATCCGAAACGGGCAAAAAAAAAAAAAAAACCACAGGCGGGGGGGGGGGGAAACATGGTTTTTTTTGCCTCGTGTAAAAAAAGGTTTTGGGGTTCAAGACGTTTATGAGGGATGAGGTTTTAAGCTTGTGAAAACATGGAAGGAACTAGTAGAAGTTTGGAGGTGGGTCATCATAATAACCCTGTTCTGGTCGTCACCTGGGAAGGATGCTTTTGAGAAGGAGAAGAGACCTTTCTTAAAGGGAATGTTGGGATTTAGGTTAGGGTGCTTGTGGTTTGTCGATGATTTGCTGGAAGTGTATTAAGATTTGTATTGTGGAGATTCTGCAGCAAGAAGATGGGTGTGGCAGAGACTACTCTGGGCATGCAGTGTGCTTTGTCAAACCAGTCTGATGTAAGGGGGATTTGCTGCTTTGTGTTACTGTTCTGCTTGAGGTATAGTTATAGGCTGTTGCAATTCTTATTATTTATTACACCAAATGGCAGCTTTTCCTTTGTGTCTAGACTCTGTTGTTAACAATTTTCCCACCAGAGATAATGTATGCAGTCTTAGGAATGCATATGTCAGCATTGTAGAAAATAATAAGGATGTTATAGGAATAGCTCTGACTACCACAGTCGTGTATGGAAGGATGTTCACAAAGAGAGAGGGAAGGTGGAACAATTGATTTTTAATCATTTTAATGGTCACAAATGGAAAAAGGCTAAATCTCTGCCCCCACCCACCCATTCTCTTTTTAATATTTTTCTTCTCTCCCCTTTGTTCACCCTTGGATTAGATGATCTACAAAACTTTTGCTTTTTATTATGTCTGTATACGAACTCAGTTCTTACTGGCCTGCAAGGGAGAAGGTTTTGCAGGCTATTGAAGCTTCAGGCTCCACCAGACTATTGTTACTGAAAGCCCGCCTTCTCTGCGTGTACACTGGATCAGGAATCAGTGAATGATGGCTCTAGTCCTCCTATAGTAAGCAGTATTTGGAATGAGAACTTCCCTTTCTGCATAAAAAGCTAGTAAATTAGCCAAGCTTTCTGTCATTGTCCTGCTTTGGCCCTACAAAAGACCACTATGCAGTATTTTCTGTTTGCTTCTTTAAAAGATACTTTTGCATTAGCAAAGTTAATTTTAAAAATCTGTTCAAAATAGAATGTAAACATACACTTGAACATCAAAATGCCATGCTGTGGCACTATTAAATGAAATAAACTTCCAAAATGAGTGTTAAATAGTAGCAATTAAATTGCACCAGAATTAATAGTTATTTAACAATAGCCTAAAAGTTAATCTTCAACCTTTACAAGTACATTTTAAGAATAAGAAACATCTGATGTTTTACATACATTTTTATTTAGAATGTCTTCAATGATAAGAAATCATATAATTGCAAAATACTTATTTTAAAGTACAGCTTTAAAGGTATACTGTATTTGTAGCCCTATAGTTATTAAAATCTCAAATAGGAATAGCATAATTTCAAGTTCAATTACAAATGACTTCTCTTAGTTATAAACTTGACACACTGAAATGAAACAGTAACAAAAATACTGATAACATAAATATTTGTTGCAGATTTTTTTATATGGTCAGTGGAAAGCTGAATAAAAATCTGTATTTGTCTGCACAATATGACCTGGATGGATCACAGAGTCTGTAGCTGCTTAAGTGAGCTATGTGTGAAATATATATTTAAGCCACATGATTAGGCTCGGTAATATTTCCTTTGAATCAACTTTAATTTCATATCCATGTAGTTTCTTGGGAATGGTATAGAAATGGCTGAATGTTCTAAGATATTTTAATTCTCTATTTAGCCTCCAGCCCTTGTATTTTTTCGTGGTCACATGTTCAAGGATTAGGTTTCATCAGGCCTAAGCCAGCTTAAATTTCAGATAACATTGACCAGGTATCACTTGCAGAGACAAATAGTCACACTCACCTTGATTTAAATGAAAATAGAAGCATGCTTATACCTCGAACAACTTCTCAATTGTCACTTCCATTTATCAGTGAGGATTAAGTCTATCACAACAGGCTTCCCTTTGGACAATTTTGGTCAGACCATTTTATTGCACTTCATCTTTACATTTAAAATTGGGGATTTGAGCTAATACTTTTTATGAGTCATTTTTATTATGATGGAACAATTTGTGAGGATAGCTCTTACATTATTTTGTGAATGCATCACATCAAGAAGTATTCTGGGAACAAAAATGTAAGGGAGAAAAGCTATTTCAAATTCAAAGCAAATAGAAAATATTTTAGTTCATTAAGGAATATTTGGATGTATAACTTGCAATGTAGTGAAAAAAATACTTATGTTGGAATAGCTTTGGAGGAAAAAACCTTTCTCTTGGCCTTAATTGCTGTCTAACTAGTAAATTCAATGTGCTGGATAACATAGGTGCCCTACTCTCATAAGATTGTATCCTCCTGGGACAATTGAACATTTCTGTAGCAACTTTCAGTGTTTAGCTAAGGATTATACACATAAATACACACACACACACATATATACACACACTGCACCCAGTTTTGGTCATCACCACACATACATATATGTGTGTACACATACACACACACACACACACATCCTATTTCGGTCACCAGTGATGGGCTGCTGCCGGTTCTGACTGGCTCACCCATACCGACTGGGTCTGCCCTCCACCTCCGGTGCTATCCCATCCTGCATATCTGGCTCGCTCGCCCTGCCCATGCAGCCCAGCTACTTTCCATGCCTTGCCCACTCTACTCATCACAGCTGCCGCACACAGGAAATCCCCATGTTTTTTCAGCCACGTATGTGCACTCACATTTTCGGCGAACCAGTTGTGGAGCCCACCTCTGGTCACCACACTATAAAAAAGATGTTGAGAATCTAGAGTTGTCAAACTTGTGGGCCAAGTGCGTCCCGTGTTGGTGACGCCTACCATGCCTGGTTTAGGGAAGGGGAATTAAGTCCCAATATGTCACATGATGCAGCGTATTTGACACCCTGCTTTAGAAAGAGTGCACAGAAGAGCAACCAAGAGGATTAATGAACTGGAAGCTAAAACATACAGAGAATAGTTGCAGGATCTGGGCATGGCTAGTCTAGTGAAGAGAAGGACCAGGGAGACATGATAGCAGTCTTCCAATATTTGAGGAGCTGCCACAGAGAGGAGGGGATCAAGCTATTTTCCAAAGCACATGAAGGCCAGACAATAATGGATGGAAACTGAACAAGGAGAGATTTTATCTGGAAATGAGAAATTTTCTGACAGAATAATCAACCAATGGAACAGCTTATCTTCAGAAGTTGTGGAGGCTTCATCACTGGAAGCTTTCAAGAAAACTAATCCCAGGAGGGCTTTCCTTTTCCTTTTACAGGATATTTTTAACACAGTTTTGAAAGCTTCAACCTCATTATCTCAGGGAATTTCTCAATATATTCCTGGTTACAAGACTTTCAAAAGGAATGGTTTTGTTTGACTTTTTGGCAAGGCTGTCTTTCCCAGGTATCCCTGAATGATGCTGTGAATAGAGAGAATTACAGCCTCTGTATGTTTTCCTCCAAACTTTATTTTATTTTTTCTTTTTATATTTATATTTATGGAGGTAAAATCAAGTCTTTACAGATTTTCAGCATTTTGGGGATCAGTAACTGCTAACAAAAAAATTCTAATTTTGTTTTCATTTATACCATTTATTATTTTGCTTTTCCACAAAACTCTACTTGCATCTCTACTTGCTACTGCCATGTTTCTCCAACAATATGGCCTCCACCAATAGGAAGCCCCACCATGTTTTATTGACATAAAATCAAATTAAGCCCCTCCCTCCAAATTAAGGCCCATGTTAAACACGTGAAATGGGGGGGATGGTGTGGGGGGGCTTGCATTTAGGAAGTACTTGCATGCCCGGATATGGTGCTGCCTGTGTTGGTGGGGCACTTCATATTGGGAGACCTTCTGCCACCGTTGCTTTTCCTTTGCTGCCGCGGCATTAGAACAACGCCTCGGCGTTGTGGCCAGTCACGTGTGGCCAGTCAAGGCTCCTCCCTGCAACCGGAGCCCTGAGGAGACACTTGGCTTCAGGCGCTCCTGTCACCACCTTCCAAGGGAAGGCGCTCACCTAAGAGGATCTCTCCCTCTCTCTCTCCCCGCAAGGTCAACGTCTGCGCTGTGGCTGAGGAGGAGGAGGCTGCAGCCGGTTCCTCCTGCTTGCTGAGAGGTGAGGAAGATGCAGCTTTGCAGAGCAAGCGAAGCGTTGCTCGCCCGGACGAGATTTGGGAACAAGGGGCAGGAGGAGGCACGCATGCACCCGTGGTTCGCTTTCCCGGCTCTGCCCAGCCCACGCGGCTCTGGCGCGGCCCTGGCAGGATGAGCAGAGGGTCCAGACCCTCCGCTCATCCCGCCAGTGAACTCTGCTCATGTGAGAAACACAATGTATATAAAATGTATATGACACACCCTCCCCATTAAAATGCAAGATTTCTGAGAGATAAAAAAAAATCAGACCATGATGAATCATTTCGGAATTTTTTCCACCTTTAATATAACATGTAAGTTGTACAATACAATTGAAAAACAAACTAAAATCTTTTACAGGGGAAAAATTACAATAATGTGGTAATGTAGATTGCCCATCCCTCTTATGAGTAGGGATGTAGCTGTGTTCAGAATTAACCAATTTCATTCAACTGAAGTTAAGTAGCAGTCAATACACACCTGCCATCAATTCAAGAGAATTTGATCAGGCCCATATAAACTTCAGTGATTCTTCTAGGATTTTTCTGACATTTATTCAGTTGCCTCTTACAACAAAAACCATGGTCTGCAAAGAGCTTACAAAGTATCAAAGGGATCACATTATTGAAAGGTATCAGAAGAATGGTACAAACATATTTCCAAGGCATTGGATATACCATGGAACACAGTAAAGATAGTTATCAACAGTATGGCACAACATTGACATTACCAAACACTGAATGTCTTCAAAATTGATGAAAGAGCAAGAAGAAACCTAATATTTTGATGAAGTTCCTCTTGGGTTTTATCATAGCAGTCCAATCTTTTGGGATAGGACCCTATCCCAAAAGCCATTGAAAGCATTTATATGCTGATCTAATAAATATAGGGAACATGGTGTATGTGTAAAACTAAATATTATTCCAACTTGTCATTGCAAATTTTATACTCCCAGATTTTATTTCATTCTAATTTTACAAATTACACAATATTTTTTCTGTAATGGATAGTCAGATGAAATAATATTTGTAGGCTTATTTTTAAGCTGTCTTTTACAATAATGTAAATGTTTGCGAGAGTGGGAGTTTTATGCAAAAAATAATTGAAGGATGGTTATCATGAATAATATGGGCTGTGCATATTAAAAATTAATATATTTCTCTAGCCATCTTAATGGAAAGAATTAGAGAAATCATTTTTAAAAAATATTACACAGCTGTCTTAGAGCTTCATTGATAATTTTGATGAAGGGTTACACTAAAACTGTATTATGCATAGTACTGTACTTGGAGGCAGTAAATCTAAGAATAGTCATTATAAATTTGGTTTATAGATAGAATAGGGTACGTTTCTGTTTTTAATAGAGTTCTTCAAGCATTTGCTCATTTATTTAATTTTATATAATGCTTCTAAATGTGTAACACAACTGTTAAGCCTGGGTTCCCCAACCAGGGTTAGGGAGACAAGCTAAACAGAATGTGCAGCGTTAGTCAGATAGGGCAGGCGTAGTCAGATAGGCACACAGATATGAGTGAGCTAAGCGTTTATGTTTATTAACATACAGTAAACAATACGATACGCTTGTGCTATCAAAATTATCAGTTTATTTCCATTATATAGCATAGTCAAAAATAACCAGTCCATAGTCATGTATCATTTAGTCAGTCCATTCAGGATATCAGTTAGCAAGTCCATGTAGGAATATCTAGGTCAGTTCACTTAAAATCAGTCCTTGTCTCTCTTCCCGTTCGAGCAATGCAATCATAGTTCCAAGCAGTAATCAGGAATCGTCAAAGCCACGAGACGAGCACGCATGCAGCTCTTGCTTCTTGTTAAGGTGCTTTCAAACCACTCCCCCACATCACTATCCCACAGTTAAAGTTGCAGACACTTCAGAGCATACAAAACCATGCATTACTTATTTAATATTTTACTAACCGAGTTAGGTAAACAATGTTATCCCTAACATTCTCCCTATTAGGTAAATATAATTTCTAACCCCTTTACATTTTTAACTCATTATTTTGTACAAACATTTCTGTAACTTGATTCATCCCTTGTGCTTTCTGTACTTGCGTCCTGCCAATGCTTTTCTTCTGTCTTGCCAGTAATTTCCATTAATTAGCCGATTCTTTAATCAGATTCTCCTGACATTAGGTATCTTAGATCAGTATGTTTTGATCTAGTTCTTCACAGCCAATACTAGTAGCTAACTTTATTGCTGCTTGGTTAATCCTCATACACTGTAATGGAAATTCTTACAGTTATACCATGTCTATTATTAACTTTTGTTACATAATCCAAATCAGTGCATAATAATGACGACATAAAATTCCGCTTCCATCGTGACAAGCTAATTATGCTGTGTCTGAATTGACCTCACCCTATTAGGTCTTACCAAATAATTTAGACCCCAGATGTGATTTTTCTAGTGTTTATATCAGTGCAAAACTTGCATCTGCATAGGCACTTAAGACTCAAATCACCTTTGCGTTCTAATATACAATGCATGGTTCATTTGTTCCTTTAAAGAGTCTTTAAAATTCTCTTTAATGTGCAATACATTGATGTGATCTGACATTAAAACGTGCCAGGCTCGATTTACCACTCATCAGCCGTATATTGGGCCTCGACCAATTGCTTACTATATGATAGTTACCAATTCCAAAGATTGATCATACCTGGACTTAGCAAATTTGGTGACTTTGATCATCAGCTTTGGCAACTTCCTGACTCATTGGAGTCTTTGCCAGTTGCAAGATTCATTGTTTAAACGATTTTAATTAATGGCAAATTTTATCTCTTGAGATATCTTAAAAACCATTATTGTTTTGTGAATTGTCAATCCTAGATACTTTTTAATTTTCACCTAAAATGCTTTAATTTTATACTTTTATGGCTAATAATGATATAAGTCTCATTAGCATTCTTATTAGTCTTGGTTATCAACAGCAATATCATCTGTAAATGAATAACAATATGACACGTTCCATTATTTTCTCTTTTAACACAACACGGAGTCTGCTAAAACCATTAAAACTTATATTGTTTAACTCTTTACACAATATATTGGTTCCACTCCAAACCCAGATTCGTTTTCAACCGTAAGACTCTTTTTGAGTCTTCCACAATCATACTATTACTTTTATTGTCTTTTATACCAATTGTTTTCTTAAATCTATGGTGTGCTGCCATGGTGCAATGTAGATAGCAGTTTCTACAATCTAACATGGTTAATGACATTAGTTTTTTACTTAGCTGCCCACACTAATGTGCATCTTAAAGATGTTGCTGTAGGCTATGTGCAAAAACTTCTCGTAATCAGATGCGTTTGATTAAATCCTTGAGCTACTACCTAGCTTTATGGAAACGTTCCTCATTTCCAGTTTTTTACTTTAAATATCCATTTGCACCCAATGGATATTTTCTCCTGGAGGTAATTGCATCTGCATAACTTTCATACCTTATAATGAAATTTAGTTCTTTTTCCATTGCCTTTGCCAATTCTCCTGAATCCTTAGCAGGATACACCTAAGTTCATCTACACTAAGTTGGAACTTTATTACTTGGCAAACTATCTTGCTTGATACCTATCAGGTGGTTATTAAGTGTGTCGTCGTCTAGGTATTATAGGACTTACAGTTTTGACTTTCCTTTATTAACTGCTTCTGATAGGAACTTTCCTGATCAACTATTTTCTCTTGTCTCTGGTCCTATGTGCTCTTCGTGGATCTTCTTTAATTGACTCTTCTTATAGCTAATGATCTTTGCCTTTTGTAGGTTCATAATTACTTCATTATTTAAATCTTGCCTAATCTATTCCATTCCTACATGTTCTAGGAATTTTGCACTAGCACTGGTGTAAAGTAGATGACCTGTTCCCAGAAATCTATAAGATCTATGATTAGATGTATATCGCTACAAAAATAATCTTTTAGCTCTATGCTGTCCTTTGTGTCTAAGGTTGATGTATGGAATGCACCATGGCTGGTCCTCAAATCGTGTGCATGTGGAACTTAAATCAGGTTTTGTACCATGCCACAGTTGAATGGTAATTCACTGTTGTTGAATAACAACATTTATTAACATATGATTACCACACATTATTGCTTCTCCGCATAAATTTGTCAGTAATCCTGATCAACATCATAGTTCGTGCCATTGATTGTAATGTTTGGCCTCTTCTCTCTTATAAAGGCATTATGTTGTGGCCTATATGCGTGCAGACATTTTATGTTGAATACCTAACATTCTTAGGTCGTTCTGAATTTATAATAATTGTCATTCATGTCCTTATCTGTTTATAAGAGTTACTAATTTCTATTTATTGGTTTTTCTTTCTGCGAATTTAATCCATTAAAGAGATTTTAATATGTGTTCAGTTTGCTCTTCATTAATATAGCAAAACCCATATCTAGAATGTGGTCCAGTTATACTTTAGTATGTAACGAGCTCCCCTACACTTGTTTTTTGGGACTATTAAATCAGCAAATACTACTCTCTAAAGGCTCTTTAGTAGTTACAATCCATCAACTCTATTAGCCGGTATAACCTGCCTCTTACTTTGATTACAGGCATTACATTGCAAATTACTATTACAAAGATTTCACAAATATTCCCTTAGATAATTCAACTGTTTTCTTAAGCATTTTAAAATTTAAATGCCTAGCTGCGATGTACAAAGTGAATAATTCGTCAATGAGGTTCTTATCTAAATTGTGTTACGCACTTTAAAACCATCCATCATGTTACCATATAATCTCACCTCTAAAGAGCCAGAATCATCTCTTATCTTCTTTTTCAATTATGCAGCTTATCCCCCTAAATGTAAGCTACATATCCTAGTAAACAAAAATTCTAACTGAAATTCAAATTAAACTTAAGTGTCGGTACACTATAACATTTTACAGTCCTCTATTTATAAAGAAACATAATGCTATACCATTGACTTTAGCTTCAGTTTCCAGCCATTGGCTAACATGATCTGCTCAGTGTACTTGGCGATCATCTGTAATAAAATCTTTGTTATCAATTTGTTATCACAATGGACTTTGCTCACTGTCAGACCACCTAAATTATTATGTTACAGATCGTTAGCTATACCCATGCTATAACTCTAAACTTATTTATTTATCTTATGTATGACTTTTAGCTATCTCTGCGCGCCAGCTTCTGGCGCCTTGCCGTTTTACAAAATCTTGGCCAAATGTGTACCTCTTCCTCCATCAATCTAAACACTTTTTAATTGCGTATGCACAACACACATAGACGAAGGCGACAAATACACACCAATCAGAGGATATGCACACCGAACAACCCAGACACGACTATAGGAGATTCAATTATCTCCTTTTTGAGGTGCTCCTTCCCTTCTAATTTCAATCTCTTTCAAGCCTTCTTCTGGCCTCTATCAATCAATCTGCCAGTCATATCAGTAAAGTTAAACTTCTCATTTGCCAAAATTTCAAAGTGAAGTTACGCATATCTATCCATACTTTCATACAAGGAAGAGTAGAATTCATTGTAGACTTGTGTAGTTCAGAGAAAATAAGCTTTCTTGTGCACGTTCTTAGAAAAAATGTTTTGCTCATTTTTAAATGTCCTCAGCACTCATCACCATTTGTTTGAGATGCGTCCTGAAAGCATTCCGTGTTAGATTATGTGAGCCACAACATTATCGTCGACATAAATCCTCTTCAGCTTCGCAACACCCAACAGCCGTTGACTCTCCGTCCGGAATCAAAAACAAAGCTCGTTGATCAGTTAAGGTTAACCCAAGTTAGCAAATGCCTTGTGGATTTTATGCATACACATTCTTCATATCTTTAGTCAACTGTCTTCCTCATCCTCTGAATCCATTCTTCTACGTTGGATGGATTCTCAATTGAAAGTGTCCACGAGACCTTCTCTTCGTAGACAGTAGACTTTACATTTTGTAGACCATGATCACATAGTTTGTCCATCCAGCCTTGGAATTACTAAGCGACAAACTTTCGTAGATTGACCTTGTGCCATGTTTTCATATATGTATAATAAAAACTATAATAAATAACACAGCTGTCTGTTCACTGTCTTGCTATCAAGCAACACAACATCTCCTTCTTTACAGTAAATCTGCTTTACTCCTAGCTTAAAGCTGACTTTTGCAGCCTCTGCGGCCCATAACAGTGGTTAAGCCTTGTTCCCCAATCCAGCGCGTTAGGCAGACCAAAGCTAAACGAGAAGTGCAGCGGTAGTCAGATAGGCACACAGATAGATGAGTGAGCTAAGCTTGCTATGTCTCTTAAACATACCAGTAAATAATAACCATACGCTTCGTGCTAGTTCAAATATAGTTTAATTTCCATCTATAATAGCATAGTCAAAATAACATCACCAATAGTCATGTATCATTTAGCTCATCCATTCAGGATAGTTCAGTTAGACAACAAAGATCCATGTACAGCATCCTAGGTTCAGCTGTCACGACAAATCAGTCCTTTGTCCTCTCTCCCGTTCGAGCAAATGCAATCTATGCTTCCAAGCAGTAAATCAGGATATCAAAAGCCACGAGAGCGAGCAACGCTCGCAGTCTTGCTTCCTTATTAAGGTGCTTTCATAACCCATCCCCCAATCACATATCCCACAGTTAACAGTTGCAGACCACTTCAAACCATGATTACTTATTTATTATTTTACCTAAACCAGTTAGGGTAAACAATGTTATCCCTAACAACAACATTTACTTGAAGATTGTAGCTAACCTTAACCTTAATTTTGTATCAATTGAAAGGTAATATTAATTTTTACTTACATAATGACATTTCATGAAATTTATATGGCAATTTGCCAATTTTATTAGTCTCACATTCTCTAGGATATAATATGTTATGAGCCTTACAAATTACAGTACAAGAAAGCATAAAATAAGATTAGTATTTCCCTAAAGTGTAGGTATGGTAGAATGGTCACATACTGAAACTTCAATAACTCATCTACTTACACATATTTTCAGGATTATCTCTTTAGTTATCTTTCAATTTTTTTACAATGCTCCTCTACATTAATTTATAATTCTTGGTAATTCATTGTATACCATACTTTTTGGTGTATAAGAGGCACTCCCCCCCCCAAGTGGGTGGAAATGTCTGTGCATCTTATACAGTGAATGTTGCCAAAGCCCAGCCCACCCACTGGCCCCTACCCTTCTGCCTCCCAGCAATTTGCCTCCTTGCAGAAAATAGCCTGGTCAGCTTTAGCACAGCCTGATTGAGCACAAGCAGCTGATTGTTGGTTGGAATTGCCCCCCAACGATGAGCTGTTTCAGGCTGTGGGAATTACCATCATCTAGTGATGCCGCTGCGCGCCCCATTTTTTTACCCGTTCCAGGTGGCAGGGATCAGAATGGGTAGAAAATGGGGCATGCGGAGGCTGAAAATAGGATGTGGAGGCAGCAATAGGCGAGGTGATCCCTGCAGCCTGAAACAACTGATTGTCGGGAGGCAATTCCAACAGACAGTCAGCTGCTTGTGCTCAATCAGGCTGTGCTGAAGCTGACCAGGTTGCTTGCTGCAAGGAGGAAAATTGCTGGGAGGCAGAGGCAGATTTTTTTTTCTTGTTTTCCTCCCCAAAAGCTAGGTGCATCTTATACTTTGGAGCATCTTATAGTCTGAAAAATAATTAGAATAAGCAGAATAGATCTTCCTAAATTGCTTCATACTTCGCATTTTTAAAAAAATACTATTTTGATATTTCTCATACAAAAGTGAACTGTTACACCAGTTTCTGTAGCAACTGTATATTATAGTGTAGTAGGATTTAAATTTTTGCCACTTCTTAGATATATTGTTCCTAACAATTTCTTAAAGAAAGAGTTGCAGACACTTGTTTTGAAATCTGTTACATCTTTTGGTTCTGAGTGAAAGTTGTTCATGTAGTGTTGCAACAATGTCTAAAATTAAAGAAAAAATACTGTGTCATATTTTACTACTGACATAAATAAAAATCAAAGTTAATATTTTCAGTTTCTTCCTGTCCCCAAGAAGTACAATGGAATTCTGGGTCTTGAACAGATCTTTGGGTGGTAACCAAGCAAACCCAAAAATTTGCCATGGCAATTTTCCCTGCTGTGGCAATCTCCCCTTTGGCACCATTTTTTTTGGTCCGTGCATGTACAGAAGGTCATGCTTTCGATTGCAACCGTAGTCTTGGAATAGATTATCGTTGCAACTGGAGGTTCCACTGTATATGAGTTTACAACATAAGCATTATTGAGTAAGTCCCATGGGAAAAGCTAGTTACATGTATTAAAAAAATTACATGAACGCATGCATATTCACCCAGAGGAATATACTTTATTAAAGAAATTTGCAGCATCACTCTGTTCCTCAAACTGAACTTATATTTTTGATGATCTTAAGCCCCTGTCACACTACACCAACGGATGGAAAGAGGATGTAAAACGGAGACATCAGTTGGTTTAACGCGATGCTTCGTTTGTAACTCATGGCCTCCCGTTTTGCTTCCTCTCTATCCGTCCAGCAATCCCGTCGCTATTGACATTTCATGCCGCTCAGAAGGTTTTTGAGCTGCTCAAAACTTTGAAGTGGAAAATGTATCCAGATGCATCCGTTTGGCACCCCTCTAGGCATCCGGGGGACATCTGTTCTGCATCCATTACGCATCTGCTATATCCGCTAGGCATCCGCTGCACATCCGCGCAACTCAATCCGTTCCAGTGGTAAACGGATTGCAGGGAGGAAGCGGAACGGATGCGCACGTTAAAGTAGGCAACGGAACGGAGAAAGGATGAAAGCGGATGCAAATTTCCCCATCTGGCATCAATCCGCTACGCATTCCGCTCGCATCCTCTGCGCATCCGCTTTCCATCTCGCCTGCGTCTCCCTGCGTCTCCGTCCCGTTCGCTTTCCGTGTTATCTGCTCTGGTTATGCAAATAACCTTTGAGAGGCGGATAACAACTGGAACATTTTTCTCGTCCGCTGTGTCCTTTTTGCAAACGTTTTGCATCCGTTGGGCAGTGTGACAGGGCCTTTAGTATTGCCACAATGGCTAGAACTCTGGAAAGAAGAAGCAATTAGCCACTCATAAGTAGAGTGAACAAACAGGAAGAAGGGAGCTTTCTAAGCAAAAGAAGAGGGGAGAAGCACATTATCCTCTCACCTTCAGAGGCAACACATTCCAAATGAGCTAAATAAGCTCCCTGGATGAAAAGTGAAATGTCTTCAAAGAAAAACTAGAAAGTCCAGTTACCTCTTGAAAAAGCACCTTTGGAACATTACAAATGCTGTAAAAGTACATACTAAAACTAACTTTTAGGTAAAATAATGGCAAGAATGCTCAACTTGCCAATGAAAAGTATATGAAAGTGAAAAACCAACAGAAGATAATGTTTTCTGATTTATTTCAGGAGTGTCTAATATATCACAGCAAAATTTTGTTAAGCTTGTATGTTTTCCTATTCTCAGCAACTAATGGTCTGCCTGATAAGTATAAAAAGTATTTGCTCAGTGTGGTGAGCTGCTGCTTTCAAAAAAGAAATTTATTCCACTGAAATCACATAAAGGCATGTGGACAAGGCCTTCTGGAATTAAATATTTGTCCTGCTGAGGGTAACTTCCCCAGGAAGAGATAATTTCCAGATTGAGGGAAATGTTTTCATAGGAGGATATGCTGAGATCCAGTTTTCGATGATGAACTCTAACACTCTCTAACAAGATATTCTGCTTGGAAGCTGAAGGCTTTTGATTATGGGTGTTTTTCTTGCCCAGTAGTATTTTAGACAGACCGCAGATTCCATTCCTAGCAGGCATGTCATGGTAACTTGCACATCTGTCACAAACCCCTCTGTTTCTTTTGCCTATAAATCTGAGTTGATTTCGTCTGGGCTGAAGAAGAAACATAAGGATAGCATCAATCCTCTTACTTGCTTAAAACTTTTTCATTTTTAAAATGAAATGGTACCTTTCCTTTGATCTATTAATGACTCTCAGACAGTATTTTGGGAATATGTTCCTTTGGGGAAATTGATCCTATTTAAATTGCATGTAATGCTGCAACAGTGCAAAAACCTGTGCAAAAGATGGAAAATATGTTAAAATTCATGGATGATTAAGATTTGAAAACCTGTTTTTTAAGTTTCTTTCAATTTCTCATTTTGATAAATCATTTAGGTGTTTTTTTAAAATATGCATTCATTAAATTTTGTTTTTGCATATTCCATGATATTCGTTAATGTTTTCAGTTCTGTATAACTGATTTAATTTTGCAGATAGATTTGTGGATGCAGTTCATTTTAGTATATTTTTAGTATATGTTCATGCTTGTTTTCACTTTTGTCCAGGTATTCTTCTCTTTTTAATTGGCTAACTGATTTGCAAAATTCAAAGAAATTTGAATGTAGAAAGATATTTTTAATGTGTATTTCTCTCAACAATGGTCTACTCCAGTGGTTCTCAACCTATGGTCCGCAGACCTCTATGGCGGCCATTATGTTATCATAGGAGGTCCACGAAGCCTTGAAGAAATGTTATGATTTAAAACTTGAGTAAAGTCTTGGGAGTCCGTGGCCAGGAGGTCCATGGTGTAGAAAAGGTTGAAAACCACCGGTCTACTTGATATATAATGCTTACTGGCTAACTGCTTCTTTTTTTGTATTTCTTCAAAAATTTCTCATAGTAATACAGTAGTTAAAATTATAAAAAATTACATGGTGATATAAAGTAAGAAAATATGTATGCAGACATGTTTTTGTGTGTATTTTCAAACCATAGAGCAATAAGAAAGGCTAATATTTTATTCTAATGATAAATTACTTAGCAACTTGAGGAGTGAACTCCAAGTTATTCCTGACTTGAGTTTTATTGGCAAGATTTTTAGAGTGAATTATTCTTCTTCCCAGGACTGACAAAGAGTAATTAACTCAAAATCACTCATCTGGCTTCACTGCCTAAGGAAGGACTACAACTCACAATCTCCCTCAGCATGGTGCCTTAAACACTATATTTACTTAAAATTATTTCATGATGTGCTTCTTTATTTTCCTTTTCCAAATCTTTTTTCCCTGTTGAATAAACATAGAGGTGACTGTTCAGAATAAAAATAGAATTAGTTCCTTTGCTTAAATATTTAAAAAATCAAAGGCTAAATAAAATTTGGTTTTTAGAAATTGAGGGAAAATTCCAAAATAAGAGCACATACTTTAGAAGTGTATTGTACAATATGTTATACATGATAGGGTGTTCAATATAACATATACCATCAATGAAATGGAGAATTATTTATTTTTAAAACAATGTTTTCAGCTGCTTTTCTAAAAGTAGCAGCACATAATATGTGTAAGAAGGTGAAACAATATTTTAGTTCAGAACCTGTGGAGATGAATGAAACTGCTACAAGCAGAAACAAGAATGCAAATGTGTTTAGAGAATAAAAAAGAGCAACTTGCTACTGCAACAATGGAGCAACATTTGTGTATTTCTCTGCTCCTTGAAATACAGAGTTGGTGAAATGATACCTTTCTCTTTTCTGATTTCCATTAGGTTAACCTTTCTTGTCTAGCTATTGGTAATAGGCATTTCTTAAATTCATAACCAGTAAAAATACTTTTATGTCATGGACTCATATCATCTGGTACTATAAAAGTAGAAATGCATTAAAAACTGAAATCTTAATATTCAAAGTAACATAATATAGAAAAAAAATCCAGTTACACTTAGTCCTTGCTTAACATTTATTTGTTCAGCAACTATTCAGCGACCATTCAAAATTACAAATGTGAAAACTGCTTTAAAAATGTTGCAGCATCCCCTGATCTTGTGATAAATATTCAGGTCATATTTACTGCTGCTGCCAGGCCAGCAATCCACCCTCCTACCACCCACAACACTTGCCGGATTACATTCTTTAGCGCCCATTTGTAGCACTCACCCATCTGTGCTCCCCAGCACTTGTCCGCAGTGCAAAGGATTGTCCTAGCTGTCCTAGAATTCCTTTCCAGCATTGCCTGAGAATGATGCGACTTAACCTATGCAACCAGGTAGCTGCTTTGAGAATACTGCCACTATATACAAAAAGAAATACAACCACTATAACTTCTCTATTTAGGCAATAGTAGCCCTTCATTCCACGGAGGACCGTATGACAGATTGCTGTACACTGGACTAAAAAGCACTCCACCTCATAGAGGGCATGATCTGTTTAATTTCCAAGGTAATGATTCAGAATCATTCACTTAACCACGTTGCTTAGTGATGGAAGTTCTGGTCCTAATTGTGGTGATAAGTTGAGGACTACCTGTAATGCTTGTGGTAATGACTGAGAGCTTTCAGCTTCTAAAGGCAGTTACTGACATGCCATTTGTTCAAATTAATTACCATGTCAATTTTCCCAAAGATGCTTTTCAAGAGGCAACTGGAGTTCCTGGTTTTTCTTTGAAGACGTTTTGCTTCTCATCCAAGAAACTTTTTCAACTCTTCAACCATGACCTGAATGACTGAGAATTTCCATAGACATTTAGCTATATCATGTCAATTGCATTCTCACAGGCTGCAGCCCATATAAGCATGTTGATAGTACATCCTTTTATCATCATAACCCTTAGGGATACAGGAGTTAATATTCAGTCCAAAATCCAATAGTGAATATGTAGCCAAACCTTCCAATTGACTATTAAATACCAAAACAATATTCAAAAGGAATTTCCTCTACATTATGTTAGGGTCCCTTACTACAACACTTCCAGCAAGTATTATGTCTACAGTTATGAGCAATTATAATTGCATAAAATGATCTGCCAGTAGCTCCCCCATTTGTTTTCCTGTTGCCATTTCACTGCAATCTTTGAAATCTTAAAATTATTTATTTGCAATTTGAAATCTTCAAATATTTTACTTGTACTAACTTTTGGGAGCAAACCATCTGCAAAAGTATTGAGAATGAGCTCATGTCAGCTATCTACCTTTAATAGCATGCAGCTATAATGTGCATTGCTTCCCTTAAATATGGTCTGGTTTGCTCACTTTATAAATAGTTTTTAAAGATCATATTTATTTTACCTTAATGAAAACAGTTAACAGGTGTATCTTTGAAAGCATAGAGCCATGTCGTAATCAGATCCAACTCAGGCCATGCCTTTTGTGGTCTAAATCAGGGATCGCCAACCTTTTGGACTTCAGGGACCACTAAGTCCACAATTTTAAATCCTGTGGACCACTAATATGAATTTTTTCTGCAGACCACCAAAATAGGTCATGGACCACTGGTTCATGACTGCTGATCTAAATGGTACACTTCTCCAAGGAACTAATGAAAAGCATAGTGAAGTACTCATACTGAATCCAAAGCATGTCTTTTGTATCTGAATATTGTAACCTCTAGCAGTATCTTGTCTCAGATTAGAAAACAGTTCAATTAAATACAGTATCTGAATGGATTTGACTTTCCAAATCAAATCAAGTAGTTTAATCAAATCTGTCTAAATTGTTTTAATAATGTGGCAGAGCTTTTATATATGCATAAATACTTTTAAAAATTGATTTGGAAAATTGAATCCTGTTGCTTTGTCACAATTGAATCAAAGGACTACATTGACTAATCGAGCCAGTATGCACTTTTGTTTTCTTAAGCATTTTATTTGTGAAATAGTTGCTTGTCAGAATTGTTCAAAGATGTAAACTAAAAGCTAGGGAAACCCCTCCCCAGTATCCAAATTGATGATGTTTTACTGTTTGATTCATTGTAAATCCTTCAGTGTTATTGTATATTACTAACTACTGAAAATGAAAATGCAGCAAGAACCTCCTAGATTTGTGGAAGAAGAAAAAGGATTCATCTGTACAGATATGAAATTTCAATTCAGCATATTACTTTTTGCTTATCTTGCAGTTTCATGACTTTATATTGATATTTTTGATTGTTCAATAACAACAATTTAGGAACAAGTGGTTCCTAAAATTATTTTACATTGCTAAGTTCACTGTGGTATTTAGTTTTACCAGAGATACAATTATTATTTAATACTTGTTTATATATTAATTGGAAAAGGTGGGAGGCTAGAAAAAGTTAGGAGTCCTTATCTCTTACCTCAGTGCAGTCAAACTCACGGCCAGTGGGCCGGATGCATCATGCGCTGGACAGACCCACGTCCAGCTTAGAAAAGGGGGAAAGTCACGATACATCACATCCCTGTCTTACTGGAAGCACATACAACCCCATCTCATAAAACTGTCCTTGTGACTGATAAAATGAACTGAAATATTTCTCTGCATTTGTGAAGCCATTAGATGCTCTAAATCAGTGTTTCCCAACCTTTTTTTCACCCCGCACCCCTAAAGAAATTTCACTCGAACCTTGCACCCCCTGAAATATATGGTAAATATATGGTAGGATTGAGTTATTTAATTATTAAATATATGGTAGGATTGAATCTTTTCAGCTATGTATGTGATGGCCACTAAATAACGATACTTANAAAAATGCCAACATATAGCCAATATCCTATTATTTACCTGGACTTTTCTCGCACCCCCTGGAATATCATCTCGCATCCCTAGGGGGTGCGAGCACCCCAGTTTGGGAACCCCTGCTCTAAATAATGTCTACATTTGATTTTGTTTAATGTAATGTGCTTTGTGACTGGTGATCTACCTGACTGGTGATCCCAAATCTCCCTCTAATATAATTGATGTTGAGTACATTTTGTAGTGTAAAACTGGAGACATATAGTATGTAACTCCCATATTCACATTTTTTCTTCATTTCTCTTGTGTAAAAAATCTGTTAAAGATTGTAAATTGAATATTTCCTTCCCTTATTTTTTTTTTTTTGAAAATATTTTGTTCTCCATACTTCTTTCTGCTGAGGTCATACTGTATTTGTTTTTCAGATGAGACACTTTTTGCTCTTCCTGTTGCATCTGAACCTCTGATGCATTCTTCTGCAGGCAAGTCATTTCAGCTAGCCTTTTGCGTTAGAGTACGCCCAGTGTATTTTGTATTCCCTTCCCACTAATAGCATCTTTGTGTATTTACTAAAATTTGGTTTGGATCCAAGAATGTTAAACCCAAATTTAATAAACATAAGCTTTGTTTTTTTAATGATATAAAATAAAATGCAAATTCAGAATGCTTTTAAATTCAAAACACACTTTTTGAATTCTTGGACCCTTGTCTACAAGATGATTTAGGTACTGATAAACTGTTTTTAATATAGTTCCTGTTGCTGACATAGTTAGCATTAATTATGTAGAATTAATGATGTATTAGTGTTAATGCTGCTTGCTACTGTAATTGTAATAAGTTTTTTTTCCTTTTTATCTGACATTATGGACCAGTACAAGTATAATGGTTACCAGATTTAAAGATTGGAAATAGGCTACAGGCTTGTATTTTCTTCCTTTTCCCTAGCATTAATTTCCTCTTTCCTAGGGTTTACTTTTCACGCTTGTTAGTACTTCTGGTTAATGCTGAACAAGTTTTTCACTGAAGCTGATTAGTACTGAACATAGCTAATGCTAATGCACGTAATAGAAAAAGCAGGGGAGGGAAAAAGAAATGCCTGTCTGTAGCCACTAGCCAATCTCTGAATTATTGTTCAGAGATAATATATCTTCATTGGCAACTTTAAAAAAAGAGGGGAGAATTAAGATAAAGGAGAACTATTACTCATCTGTCTTATGAAGCTTGTACATTTAGTATTGTTCTGAATTCTTCCAGGGGTTTATTATTTTCCATAGCATTCACAGCTTCATTAACTTTGATTCTATTTTCTTAATCTTGCATGCTTTTTCTGTTAATCATTCTACAATAAAATTTGGGCTAGCTATTGTTTTGGAACCTGTCATTAGCATTGCTTTAACTTTTGAGGTTACTTGCATTGCTGCTAACTGTCCTTTCTGTCCACGGCCACAGACAAAGGTATGGACTTGCAAGAACAACTGGGTCATGCATGCTCAGCCAGGCAAGAAGATTTTGCTGCTGCCTCTCTTGATGCTACTGCTTCTCTTCCTTCCCTCTCTACTCTTTCAGTCAATCCTTTTAAAGAGTATGCAGCTCTTGATACATTATCAGATGAACGATCTGCAAAACATAGTTACAGTCAAATTGGAAGTGATGTGTTTAAATTTACTACCCAGACTGCACAAAACCCATTCCTTGCAGATGATGGCAATGAATTTGCAAATGTGAAACCTTCATACTCTGCAGATCATTCATTCTGCCTATTTCAGACTAAGGAACCATTGGATGTTAAAATAATTCCTGATACAGAAGAATTACCCATATGCCAACAGGATTTTTCTCTAGAATCACCTGTTGAATTATTTGTAGAGCAAGATAAAAAAGAGTATCTTGAAGAGGAGAAGCATGCTATCTATGATCATGGTGAAAATATAACTTTAATTGATAATCATTATTCAAGAGATGAATATGCAGATTTAAAGCCTTTTGAACTCTCCTGGGTTAGTAATGAAAGTAGTAATTTTAAGGATGCATCTGAGAATGAGATAGACAAGAAATTAGAAAGTATTGCAGACAAATACATCAAGGAAGCGAAAATTCTGTCTGCCCACAAAGTCATTGAAAAAGAGAATGAAGGCAGCAATGAAGCTATTTCTTTCCCCAGTATTCCAGAAGCTTCAAAGGAATCTTCACAGTCTTATATTACTTGTACAGAATTTGAATCATCAGATAAAATTGAGAACAACATGGTTACATCTCTCCCTCTAACAGAAGAAAAGGCATATGAAAATAAAACAGATGAAAAAAAGATAGCAGAAATGATGGACCAATTTGGCAGTACCCATATTGATTTGACAAGTGGCCAAGAGCAGAAAGTTGATTCAAAGACAGAAGAGATTCTGTTGAGGAAGGTCTCTGATACTAATGTCCCTGAAGGCTTAACTCCAGATTTGGTTCAAGAAGCTTTTGAGAGTGAACTACATGATATAATTAGTCCCAAGCTAGCTTATGAAACAAAGATTGATTTGGTTCAAACATCTGAGTTATCACAAGAGTCTTTGAATGTTGCTGTACAGCTCTGTCCTTCCTTTGAAGGAGGGTCTGAAACATCTCCATCCCCTATCTTACCAGACATTGTTATGGAAGCACCATTAACTGCAAACTCTGCTGTGGTTGGAGGGCCTCTTGGGCAGCTTGAAATATCCCCACTTGAAACATTCACTGCTGGGGATGAATATGAGAATAATTATGAGAATATATTACAGAAATCTGAGAAGCCTCCATCTTATCAGGAAGCAACAAATGTACCAGTAATCCAAGCAAAAGAAGTCATGGTTGAAGCTTCTAAGAAACCTGACAATGAGAGTAACTCGCCTCTGGAAGATTTAGATACTTCATATATATCAATTGCATGTGATTTAGTTAAAGGGACTAAAGTACCTTCATCAGACTTCACGGAATATTCGAAAGCAGAAACCACAGAGTATGTATTGCAACCTGTGCCTGAGTACAGTGAGCATCTTGAAAGGAACTCATTGCCATCTGACAAAAGCTATTCATTTAGTAGTCAACCAGACATTAATCTTGTGCAGAAAGAAGCAGCTGTGAAAGTGTTATTATTTGAAACAGCTACTAATATTATATCAAATGGAGCCCAGAAAGAAATATACAAAGACATACAATCTTCTCTTAGTGAACCCTACTTCCAGCCTCAACTGGAAACTTCAAAAAATGAACCAACTACTTGGTGTTTGGAAGCAGAGGCTGCAAATCTTGCTAAGAAAGAAAAGGCTTCACAGCAACATATGGAAGAACTTGGTGGGTATAATGATGGTTTTCCTGTTTTTAATGAACCCATAGTGAAAGAAAAAATTGTGCTGTCTGCACAGTCCTCTCCAGAGGCAGATGGCACAATCCCTTATCAAGTTGACAAGTTGATGAGAAGTACCGGAGATATATTAAAGGAGAATGAAAGTAAAAAGCCTTGTGAAACTCTTCAAGCTGAGCTTATACCACCTGCTTACCAAGAAGTAGCACAGGACTTGTCTCTAAAAAACATACATATGAAATTTGAAGAGCAGGATCTTTCCTTGGAAAAATCCTCTGAAGACCTGGACAGAGAAGTACGTGAAGCAGCTAAGGAAGATTACCCCCCAACTGATGTTACTCCTTTTCCCTCAGAGAAAAAAGTAGTTGATGTAAGAAAGGGAGCTGAGAGCCAAGATGTTTCAGTTAAAGAAAAGGAGAAACCCATTTCTGTGTTTCCATCAAAGCTGAGTGAGCCTTCAGGTAATCTGCTTTAACTTCTTTTGCATTCCATTAACTATTTACATTTCTTCTGCGTGTCATGTTTCTGTCGTGTGTGTATTCATATTATACAGCTCTTCTGCTGAGAAAACAAATATTTATGTTCTTTGCTTGCCATTGTTCTGAATATAAATAGCCATTTTAATTTAAGTTTCATCTTGATCATAACAGAAAGTAGAGGCTGCAGTTTAAACTGTATTTGTGAACTTTTCCCAGCTTGATTCTCTGCATGCATCCAACTTCCAGAATTCTGCTTGAGTATAATGGCTGAGAATTCTGGTACCTGAAACCCCAATATTCTTACAGGGAATTCTGTGAATTTTAAACATGAATTTATTGAGATGCTTTTGGGTGTTAGTGCAGTGCTCAAATGCAACTTATATTTATACTTATTATTGAAACTTCTGGCTTACTCATTGCAATCTCATTTTGATACCAAAGTGTGTTTATCTCTTCCATTTTTCAGATAACGTTGAGTAGTTCACTAGAAAAACTATATATAGTAGCAGTGCAAAAGGCAAGATCCATGGTTTGAAATAAGAAGGAAAAGATTTAAAATCGCTATTGTTGAGGTCTTTATATAAATTGGTATTGTGGTTTTGTGTGGCATACTTATACAGGCCCTAGTTGTTTTGTTTCAGAAAAAGTACCTGACAGTTGGAAAAGCAGAAATTGGAGGGGACTGAAGCTTAACTAAAATGAAACATTCGGACATTTTTATAAGTAAAGGGTAAATATGATGGTTTCGTTAGCTTTATCTGTTCATTTCTTATCTTCAAGAACTTGCTTCCATTAGATATTACTTTGGAAGAGGTCATGAGAAATTTGTAAAAAAACATGATTTTGAAGGGGTTCAAAGTAATGGTATTTATCATAATAAAGGTTTGATTAATTGCTAAATGGATCTTTTTAGTTTTAGACTGCATACCTCTAAATCCATATAATGGAGGAATAAAGGATGAGAGAAAAGCTGTTGTGTTCAGCAATTCTTGTGCCTTTCATATAGCTTGTAGTTAGAAATCGTATCCATTACAAATTGTATCCAACAGACTAGTCTATATGTGATCTGTGTCTAACAAGAGGGTAATTTAATTAACAAGAAGGTGGTTTAGCTTCTTTCCTTTGTATTTGCTTATGTGCAATTTATACTCAAACCTGAAGATTATACATTATTTTAAGTTTGAGAACTGGAATTTTTTAATTTTATATTTTCCAGCAGCCCTTCCTTTGGGTGTGTATTTATCAGCATTATCATAAAATGTGGGATGATATGTAAGAATTACCTAAATATGCTAATTAGGGCCACTTCCCACTGTTGTGTAATATATAGAAGAAACAACCATCTTTTGACATTTTTAGATGTGTGTAGAATTGTTGAGCAACAGGTTCTGCATTTTCATTTGCCTTACTGTGTGGCAAGGTCATTTTTTAAATTTTTATTTAAATACATTTTATGCAACTTTTAAAACATTAGTAGCAACCTTAGGAACAACATGCTCATTTGAGATTCTATGACTCTTTAACATGTAGCCTGGATTAAAACAGTAAAAGTGAAAACAAAGGAACAATAAGCCATTACATTCATTTCATTTGCCAGATAAAATTTAAAACTGATTGTAGAAAATACCATACATTTCCCCACAAAGTCTCCAGTAATAGCTGTCTTTTGATGGCCTTTCTAAACCAGAGCAAGTTTGAAACCAATTTAATTTTAGGGAGAATGCTGTTTTCTCTGAATTGCATCACATTGGTCAACCTGCTAGCTCCCCTTCCCCACCCCCCTGGATACGGCTTCTGATATTGGCTACCACGAAACTTTATGGGGTGGCACTATTCCTTCAGGGGCTATGTGGAAAAAGATGTTCTTCAGTCTCTACTAGGAGGAATCCATCCTGACCTTGGGCAGGCTGTTCCAAAGTAAGGGAAATGCAACCAAGAAGGTCGGGGTAAGAACATGTAGCACATTTTTTCAGCCTGAAATATTGGGCTGGAAAATTCAACCTGGAATTTGGTGCAGTTACAATTGGAGCCATAAGAATGTTATAGGATTTTACCTGCACTTTAATTTGGGCTTAGAACTAATTTGCAACCAGTGTACCCCTCACAATATCAATATCACTTTGCTGTAGTGGCTTCTACCAGCTATAAGTAGGCAGCTGCATTGTACACTATTTATAGCTTTGGCAAGGGTAGCCCATATAAAACAAATTGCAATTGTATGATCAGAAGATGACAATGGCATGAATTACTGTAGTCATTGTCTCCTTGCTCCAAAAAGGTTGTAACTGTTGAATGTGCTGAAACTAACCAAAGGCTGTTGTTACGCCTATCTCACCAAAAGTGACTCTGGATAGCATACAGCAGATTTAGGGGGAAAATGTGAATTAGAATCTAATGAGAATCAAATGATAAGAAATAAGTTTTTCAGAAAATGTCTTGATGTTTAAAACCATAGATGTTACTCTCTAGGTCAATTGTCTCAAGAAATTATTGAAGGTATTTTGTCGATGCACAATCCTTTCCTGTTCAGCAGGGACTTCTATCTATTTCTGTTGTTGCATTTATTTTTTCCCCCAGAATGTAAATTTCCATTGCCAAGCTCTATGGCACATGTGCATTAGGTGAAAAGTCTTGTGAATTCACCAGAAAACATCATGTGGGTTTTCTCCATTGTTCCATGATACCACTTTAATATCTGATTTCTGTTAAGTGCATATTTGTGCTTTAAAAAAAAGTATTTTCGATTATCTGAGAATTTTACAATGAAACTGTGTACACGAAACTTGGCAATGAAATGGTTAATTCTTGGAAGGGAAAAAATATTCATTTATTTGTTAGATTTATGTAGTCATCCTTCTCATATATATGACTCTAGGTAACATTAAAATAATTTTTAAATTGTGAACAATTGAGTATTATTCATCTATAATAGTAGCTATCATTCTAAGTTTTGGTAATGAATTTTCTTAAGATAACTAATAGTCCAACTGATTAATTGATCAAAATGTGCTGCCAGGTATTATGTTTTGCCTTGATATTTAGTTTTCCTACAGTGTATAAATCGTTTTGACTTTTTTGAAAAAAAGAATACATTATCTTCAGAGCTAATTTTAGTTAAAATGCTAGCAATGTTTTTACTATTTCAGTAAAAATGTCAACCAGTTAGATTCATTTCAATATCAATGTATAATTTAGACCCTCCTTAATTAATATTTTAAAAGTATCAACTAGCCTGTTAGAACAAAAACATTAATATATGCAGTAAGAGGATCACTATTTTTAAAACTTGGCTTATGTGTTGAGCCATGGAAAACCCAGTTATATGTTCAAATAAATTTTGCTTATATTGCCTGATTGAAACTAATTTAAATGTCTACTATAAACTGAGAATATCAGTTTTGTAGAACAATGCATTTAAAGTGTGGAGGGACCACTGCTAGCTGGAGAATTTCATTGCTCTAGTTAAGAATGGGCTATTAAGATCATAATTACAGAGAATGAAGAAAGAGCTCTCACAAGAATATAGAAGCCTGGCTTCTAAAGCATGATATTTTGTTCAAAAATATTTTAAAAAATCAGCATGATCTCACTTTTAATTAATATTATTGCCAGCTTTGCATTCATTAATTACATATTAGTTGCTACAGATCATTAGATGTTTGATTCTAACTTTGTTTAGAGTTCTTCTGTGGGGTTAAATAATTTTAGTATTTTTATTTGAAATGCAGTTAATATGTAAGTGCTATGCAAAACATAAAAATATAATGCAATGTAGTCCAAGATCAGCAATATAATAATTTCAAACAATTTAGACTGCCAGTTTTGCCAGTTTACATGTTTGCAATATATGTTACTAAACTATTTAAAGAGATTTCACAAACTCAAATTTACTTTTAATTGTATGTATTTTAACACGTATTCTATCTCACTTTGAGCACCATAGTTTAGAAAGGGTTTAAGACAAACCAGAACAGTGTTAAAAGAAGATGATCAGGAGATTAAAATCTAAATGTAATGAAGAATGATTGAAGGAATTGGAAATGTTTATTCTTGAAAAGAGTGAGTTTGCAAAGAGAGTATATGATAGCACTCTTCAAATGTCTAAAAGGATGTTACTACCTAGAAGTTGATAATAAGTGCCATCCATTGTTTCAGAATGCAGGGTACAAATTAATGGATTTCAACTTAAAAGAAGGCACTGAATGTTAATTGGGTTTCAGCATAGAATCTGGTTTGAAACTAAGCATCATGTGTTTTTGGACAATTCAGTGCAAACTTTATAAAGGCTTTTCAGGTTTGAAAAATGTTTCACATGTGCTCCTATTCCAGATTTCTACTGGGTTATTAATTTCATCCATTAATTTGTTCCTTGTGCCTTGATTTGAAACTATTTAAAAGCAGGCTACAAATTCCTAAGTAGTTCACCTCACAGTTCTGAAATTTCAGTAACTTCAGAAAGTTACAAAAATCTAAAGTAGACAACTGATGCCACCTTCTGTTTATAAGTGAAAAGTCATTTTTTTTCTTTACTGTTACATAGTTCAACATTTATTTTTTTATAAAATACCCTTTTTACACATATAAGTGCAAATTAACTACAAATCCACAAGAAGACTGAATATATGTTTGTATTCATGCAAAGTGTCTTAATAAGAAAAAAGTCTATGTAGTTTAATGTTGCCTTTCTCTCGGCCTTTTTCTGCTTTGTTGATTCACTGTAGTCTATAATGCATACACTCTATTCTTCAGGAGTGGAAGAAATAATCCTAAAACAATTGTGCAGTGAGGTTTTGAGTGTTAGAAATATGCTGCCTTGGTATTCCATTTGTCAGCATATACATGTCTTGAGTTTAAATGTTCATTCTCAATATGGATTATATTTTTTAAAAAATCTGTTATTACATATACTCTCTCATGTATTCCCCCCAGATTCCAAACATTCCCAGGAAAACTCTGTCTATGTATTACAGCATCAATGTATCCCTCTCCCCTACACCACTGGATTTTTGTACTATCAACAAGTAAATGGTTGCTGGGGTAAGCAGATTGAACGAGGAATCAGTAGCCTAGTTACAGATTGTACTGCGTCAGTCTGCTTCACACCCAGAAGACAGTCAGGTGATTTAAGTCCTGCAGCAGTTGTGCAGCAAGCAAGAGACTGCAGACCTCTGCTGGAGGAAGCTTGACGTTTCATGTCTCAGTGTTTTATTTCTCCAACTGCAGCCTTTTCATTGATATGCATAATTGATAAACCAAGTTGAAAGGGCAGATCCACTGTGAAGAGAGATGGACAGTCAGCTGAACAGTTGGAAGGATCAGGGTATTTGCAGTTTTACTTTTGTTTTCAGTCATCATGGTGCTATGGGTTGACTTCTATATAAAAAGCTTATAGTATGCACGGTGTAAGGGTAAATTTGTAGCATATGCGATGGCAAATTTAGGGGGAAGAAAAATCGCTTAAGGAATTAATGCTAAATATGGGGGAGAGATTATTTGTCTGACTCTGCAAATGTGGATTAAGCCTTGTCATCTGACAGCATTGAACAGCTTGTCTTTGGTATGCCCTGGCTGAGCAAATGTCAGGGCCAGCTTCAGTTTAGTTGATATGCTTGGTCTGAAAGAAAGTGGCTTGGTCTGTGGTGGGAGTGTTTTTTGTCTGTTAAATGGTGTTGTTCAATGTAATACTTGTCTCATGGGTTTTTATTTTTTTCTGTACAGCATAATCTCCATTTTTTATTTTTAGAAAACAGGTAAAATCAATGAAGAGCTGTTCCTTCCCGAGTTTTCACTCCGTTTCCTAACTCTCCTGACTATTTTTAGATGCTAATGTTATTTGAGGTCTCCTTGATTTACAAAATGATCCAGTTTACTATTCAGTGTTTCAAATCCCTTAGCAATCTGGCATAAAGAAGTAACCCCAGGTAAATCACTGAACTTTGTCCTTTCAATCTCTGTTCTTGTGAATATCTGTGTTGTAAAAATATTAATGTTAAGTGTGGACCTCAAACTTTAGCTTCAGTTAAGCGGCCAGACAAAAATTCACCTTTTAAGGAGATTTTGTTTTTGCTTTAAGGAGAACTTTCTGGGATGGTTTGGATGTGTGGATAATGAGGAATCCTAGCCAAGATGGTATGGAGTCTAAAGTTCGTGGCTGTGGTTTCAGAAATAAACAAGGCTTGCAAAAGCACATTGCTTTTTTAAAAAAATTGCTTTAATCATACTTTTTTCTTGCTTCTTGATGTTTTGGGTTCATCAAATTGGACATGATATCAAACATAGTAAAACAAAAATTTATTTGTTCTGATAAGTTAATGCTTTCTCTCAAATGTGGCAAGTTTATGGTAATCCTTTAGATACTTATTTAGTGAGACGAATAGCACTGAAATATGAAATATATATAATCCTAAATGTTGTAAAGGATTACTTTACTGATGAATTATATTGCAGACTTTTTCTACTAAACTGATACATATTTTATTATCTTGCTACATAGTTTATCTATCATCTATGTGAAGATTGTGCAAAATTTTCTGTCAGAAATATTGAAAGCAAGATTAGAATCAGTGAAGTGCTATGATCTAATGAAGTGTTGCCAGGGGATTATTGCACACAATTACCTCAGTTATGATGCTTCCATGCACATTTCTGGTTTTAGGTGAAATCATTTAAAGTGTTGGACATTTACATCTGGACAATCAGTCTGAAACAAAATAGAAGTGTCTATTTTATACTTCTTTAAACGAGATATTGCTACTGTCTTTGTGGCTACCATTTTATGTAAAAATCCACCAAAGCTTTAAATATTTATTAGTGGGCTTGAACAAAAATGACTAGAATTAGTTTTAGCCATTAACCAGCTTCAGGACATATTTGCATATACTAGAAAAAAAAGTTAAAAAGTCCAAATATGATTAATGCATTCTAAGACAATAAAGGCTGCACCACTTTCCCACAATTTTATTTGCAAGAAAACTCCAGGCATTGAACATGATTTAATTTACTCACTATATGCACAAAATGATCAGTTAAATACATTTGAACAGTTTTTTTACTACCAAAAAGGGAGTGAATGATAGAGAACTTAAGGGATTAGCATTTTCTAGTACTCAGAAAGTGCTAATGTAAAAACTACCAATTTTACTATGATGATACTAAGACTGCTGCATAAAGGGAAGATAGTTAGGAACATCATTGTTATTATTGAAACTGCAAAGATATTGTTAGGCATATCTCCAAGTTAAAATTCTTTTTTTTTTTTAAGAACTGGCAAGCAGGCCTTATTTTTTGTGCATTTTGTTTCATTGTATTTTGTGTTTTGTTTCATTTACATTTAGATTTTGATACTTACAGATATAGTTAAGAATAGTGGGTAGCCAGAGTCTGTTTTTTTCTTAGCTGTCAAAAAATGAACCATACATATGCGATCGGGGAGTTACCCATAGTTAGAGATTCTGACCCTGCATTAAACTATGCTTGACCTTTGCTGAAAGTCTGAGAAATGATTGATGTAGACCAGGATGGCATAATATTTTTGTAAAGGATCATAAATGGGTAAGATCAAGAGAAAGATATGCATAGCATCAATTTATTTAAAATTCAAATTAAGGAATGATGTTCATTTATGCCTTCTATTGTGTTCCAAAGCTTCAGTTTGATGATAACTTTTGGAGAAGTTCTGTTAATTAATTATCTGATTTAGCCTGAGCCAGTTGTTTATAGCTGTATATATGAGCCAGCTAGATGATAGCTTAGTCTGCAAGGGTCAGTTTGCAGCTTAGTGTTGTAAAACTTTGACCTGTATCTCTTACCTTGAAACCTCTACGTAAAACTTTTGCAATAGGCAATGGCATGCTAAGAGGATGTTCCCCAAGCCCTGTCAATTATAACTCTAATAACAGATATTAGAAAGAAATATAATTAGTAGAAAATAGTGCTTTTAGTTGAAATAAAGTAGTTATACAAAATCTTTACTAGCTTGAGTGGTATCTTAATATTTGTAAAATGCTGTAAGAATAGTGCATTAATTGATATTATAATATTGTATATGTTGCTTTGCTGTTTATTCATAACCTAGAACTTTGTTCACGATATTAAATTTGTTCTGGGCTTTCAGTTTATGCAGGCTCTGGAATTTCATGCTTATGCAGGCAACAGAAGATACCCTTCCAGATGCTTAAATGTTGATCACTAACTTTGCTAAAGAAAGTTGAGGTGCTACTGTCTCTGAATTTTGTCTGTTTAAAAAAATAATCTTAATAAGGATTAGCATTGCATATGACACAAAAGTTAGTGTTCTGTGACTCTCCATATTCCTAGAAACTCAACAGAGAAAACCTCTCTTCTCTGCTAGCTATTGCTCAAGCAGATAAGGCAGATTGTTGTCAATTTACAGTCATAATTGGGATTGGAATTTTAGTCATAAATTGTTATCATAAAGTCAAGGTACCATGTGATCAGATGATGTCCTTGCAAAATTCTTTGTTGACTTGAAATGGCTGCTGCTGACTTTAACCTATGTGCTGTGAGACTAATGCTTTCTGTTTTAGCCAGCCAGTTACTGTATGTAACAGTTGTGGGATTCAAATTTTTGTTTTACTACCAGGTCTGTGGGCATGGCAGAGGAAGGATACTGTAAAATCTACAGTCAGAGGTAGTATTTTCCAGTTTTGCGAACTACTCCAAATTTCCGCTACCAGTTCTCCAGAACTGGTCAGAGCCTGATGAATATCACCTCTGGTATTTAAGATTGTATTAATTCTGTATATCCATAATGAAGTATGCTGTTCAGTTTTGTTCCAGAATAGTGAAGCACTACTAGAGCATGTAGTTCCTTAAAGCCTTGAAGATGACAATCAGAGGATCTTCAAAAATTGCCACCAATTTTGATTGTGACCAAGATGGATTTAATTTAAATCAAGGCAATTTAAATCACAATTTAAATCATCAGTAAAAGGCTTGATTTAAATCATAATTTTTAAAGAGCAACTGTCATCTTTGCCTGCAGTGGCTTCTCCTCTGATCCACTGTTGGCTCACGAATAGTCCCAGTATTGCAGAATATATAGCCTCATGCTATATAACTAAGCTCCATTTCATGCTGAATAAACTATTAATGTATCTCAAATAGAAAACTGTCTTTAGAGCATTTTATTAAAATAAATTTGATAAAAATAAAAAATACAATTTAAATTTTAAAAAAATCCAATTTAAATATCTGATTTTTAAAAATCAATTTTTATCCACTCTGATTGTGACAGAAGAATATATACATTAATGGTATTTGACTGCCAAAATTAAAATTAAATCAGATTTAATCTTTGTTCTGACCCTGTCCAGTTTTTGAAGTGTGCCTTTTTATATACATTTGAAAGACTAAGTGAGGCCCTGGGACTAAAAAAAATTGCATATTTCATTTAGAATGTATATAGCTTTAACCTCCTGACTATGTGCAGTAGATAACTAATGTTGGCTGATCTTAAAGAGCTGAGTTGCTTCAGGGCTGATGGTTAACACTTTGAGGAGTACCTTTGGAAAATCTGGCTAAATTTTACAGGAAAATAAAAATCAAAAGAAGGTATTGACAAAGTACTACAGTACATTGTCAAGGAAACAATATGAAGGTGTGTTCAAAATCACTAGGATCAATTGATTCTACCTTCTTTTTCCCAATCCAAGAGAATCAAATATGGTAAAAGGAAAAATCAGCAAAAGAAAAATTAAAAATGGACTGGATCTAGCAGGGGACTGCAGAGGGGAGAAAACATACCAATTAAAATTCTTCCAACACATCACTGTGAGACAGACAGTTGGACAGTATCTAAATAGTTGCCAGCTTCTCCATTCTAAATCACTTGTTTCTCCCCAGTCGTGTAATCCAGTGTGAAGTTATTATTGAGGGATTTGAAAGAATTTTGCAGACATTTTATGCTTGCCTTCATGGAGTGAAAGAAAGATGAAACTGTGAAATGCTAACTTCTCTTCATTTCCCCCCCTGAACCATAATAAGTTGGAAAGAGGGGCCTCAAGAATATAGGATGCAGGCGGGGGAGTTCTACACCAGTGGTGGAATTCAACTTTTTTTACTACCGGTTCTGTGGGTATGGCTTATTTGGTGGGCGTGGCTTGGTGGTCATGTGATTGGGTGGGTGTGGCTTGGTCATGTGACTGGGTAGCCATGGTTTGGTGGTCATGTGACTGGGTGGACATGGCTTGGTCATGTGACTGGGTGGGCGTACTTGATAGTCATGTGACTGGGTGGGCGTGGCCAACTCAATGTCACACATCAAGGGGTGCCTCACCTGGCCCCTCCCCTCCCAGCCATTCCTTCTCACCCAGCTTCAACTTATCTATAGTTCTGTAAAAACATTGTTCACCTTTTTTGACTTTATTATCTACATACTATAGATGTACTTTCATGGACCACTGAAAGGAGGAAATAGCTCACATGCTTTCTGCCCAAGAGTTGTGATAGGCAACAGGCTTTATAAGGGCTGCCACAAAGAAGAGGGGCCAATCATACTTTTCCAAAGAAGCAGAACAACAAACAAGAAGCAATGGATGTAAAACCTGAAACAGAGAGCAAGCAACCTAAAACTAAGAAGAAACTTCGTTGATCAGTGCAGACATAGATCTAACCAGTGGACCTGCTTATCTCCCAGCAATGCTTGGAGTGCCTCATTTCACGGAAGTTTGTTCAGAGAAAGACGGACACCATTTCTCTGAAATGGTTATAGGTTCCCCAAGGATCCCTCTTAAGGTTATTCTGTTTACTTTTCAGGATCTCGACCTCAAGATGATTTCATAATTTCAATATTAACAATAGCCATTCATGTTAATACCAACCTGCATATTTATTCAAAAACAGTAATTATTATGGCTGTTGTATTGACAGCAAGCCTAAGTCAAAAGAATCGTAGTGTTGCTCTATCTCTGTAGTATACAGAATATACTAATATAGTATAAAAATGTATACTATTGGAGTAATACAAAAATTACTCACATACAGAGGAATAGCATATCTAACTGGACTTCATGCAATCTAATGTACAAAATAAACACACACATATTTATGCTCTGGACTAGACATTGATGTAAATACCTGAAAAATATGTGGTAGCCCAGGGCAAAAGAAAAGCAGTAAAATCACTCTAGATGTAGTATAGGGACAGTGTAAAATATTAACACATCATAAATAATGAAACTGTCGGGCTCCATGGAATCTTTGCCTGACAGCAGCGTGATTGAGGACAGAAGAGATAGCCTCATCAAAAGAAAATTGTCATCAATGTCAGCCGAGTAGTTTAGAGGCTGAATAGTTTAGAAGAGAGTTTAATTTGAAGAGAGGGGGAGGGAACACTAACCAGCCAGCTTATTTATCAGGGACGGACTGAGGCAACGAAAGGGGCTGTGGAAAGGAATGCAACAGAATGCGAGGGGGCATGTCTTTCACATGCATACAAATGCAGAAATACAAGCACACAAAGATAAAGCCATCATCCTGATATTTTTTTTTTTTACCATCCAATTTCCATAGTTTGTAGGGAAAGGAACTGTAATGTTTTCTCCAAAAGAAGAAAAGAAGCATCTACCAGCAGAGGGAAGAACTAAGGGAAAACAGGGGTAGCATTGTTACACACACATACACACACACACTGATCTGGGACGATCTCCAGTCAGCAGCGGGTAGGGGAAAAGGAAAAAACAGATTTCCCCCCCACTCCAGTCCTCTTTCACACGCACACATACACACATACACACACCTGGCTAGTCTGGGAGATCTCCAGTCAGCAGGCAGGGAAAAGGAAGAAACAGGTGGTGCCCCCCCACTCCAGTTCCCCCTCTATCTCTCTTGCATGCACACACATACGCACGCATGCGCACACACATGCTAGCTACGCTGTGCCAGCAATGAAGCAAGCCAAGCGAGCCCAGGAATGATGGGGGGGAGCTTGGCAAGCTCAGGGGACAGTAGGGAAGGGGAAGGCAAGCTCCGAGGATGCTGGGGGGAGGCTAGCGTGACTCGCAGGCTTACCTTTCAGCAGGAAGGTCAGAGCTGCTCAGTTGGGACATAGGGCCAGGTACCATGTGGGAAAGCACAAGGACTCATTGTGGAGTGAGGAGAGACTGGGCTGGGCGAACATAGGGCGGGGCAAGTGAGCAAGCTGCAACTGGGAACTGGTTTGGGGGCGTGGCCAGCAGAAGTAGCTACCTGTTTATTACCTACTACTGGTTCTCCCGAGTAGGTGAGAACCGGCTGAATACCACCTCTGTTCTATACCCCATATCCTTTTGCCCAATTCTGCTTTTCAAAATAAATTTCCAGCCTCCTCTAATGATTGGAAAATTCAAGTTATAAATCTGAAGTTTGGTCCTCAGAAGTATTGGATAAATGAATTGAGCAGGATTTCCAGAGGGCTTTCATTGTATTTGTCCTAGGCTTCCCGAAAAAACACTAAGCAGACTCTGTCCCGACCAAACACCTTTTATTAAATGAATGTGAATTTCTTGCATTCACATTCAGCCAATGGCCTGGCAAACAGTCTTTCAAGGATATAATTAGGAGTTCAAACCTTATCTATCTTGGAAAGCTGTCCAAAGGGTTTAGCACAGAGTTGCTAGCATGCACAGACAGATCTTTACAATGTTGGAACGAACAAATGAATTGTTTCCTGAAAAAGCCCATCCCCTTTTGTTTCTCTTTTAATCCTTATGGGAGGATTCATTGTCCACCTGCGGCCCCTCCCATAAGATGATAAATGCATGTCGACCCTGAGTTTGTAATTGTTCTTTCCTTTTGGCAGCTTTGTGCATGTGAGGCTGGGAAATGGTTCCAGCTGCTTCCCTGCCTTACTGCTGTCTGAGCCTGAAGGCAGCTGATGACTGCCAGCCTGTCCTGGCCCCATCTCTGCCTCTGACATAGATCCCTTGTCTTGAGTCTTCCTCAGCCTCCAGGACAGTTTCAGGTTCCTCCCCCAACCTCCTCGCTGTCCCACTGCTTGCAGCTCCACCAGCTGCTGGTGGGCCACAACGGTATTACACTATCTCCTGATCTCTTCCTGTTTATAATGAATGAATATAGGAAATCATTGATTTGATGCAACTCAGTTAAAGAGACTTCAGATGCAAAGAAACAAAAATTTGAGTCAACCTTGAGCCTATGAGAATCAAATTGCCAGTAGTTGGAAGTCAGCAGAATTATCCTGCAATACTGCATTCCAACCACTGGCACCATGATTCAAAATCTCATGTGATCTTAATGGCAGCTTTAACAAATTCTACTTTCTTACTATTTCTACGTTAAATTGAAGATTTAAAATATTCTGTATTATCTAGTTTCAAAATTGGATTTATTCAGGGATGGGAAATTAAGAATTTTTATTAATGGATAGAAGAGGGACATATTAATGGATAGAAGAGGGACATTAAGGACTTTTCTCCTAGTCAAAAGATGCAGCAATATATGTTATGGCAGAGATTTGCAAGATACATTGCAATAATACCATGTATTGTTTGTAGTAATTAATTTGTTGGTAACTATTGATAAGTGTAAAATATAAGGTGCATTTTTTCTTAGTATCTTTGGCTTTCATTTTTAATGTTTTAATTTTCTTGCAAGATGAAAGATTGTTAAAAATATTTTTTAAAAGCCAAGTAAAAATAAGTAAAATATTAGCTGTTGTCATGAAATTGTAAACATGTGTCCCGTCTCTTTCTCCAAGGAGCTGCATACTTTTCCATTCCTACTTTCCAATTTAATATATTCAGAGCTCTTGTGACATAGATGAAAGTTGGTCTAATAGCTAAGGCACCAGACTAGAAACATGGAGACTGTGGTTCTAATGCTGCTATAGACATGAAAGCTGGTTGGCTGATTTTGGGCCAGTCATTCTCAGGTCAACCCACCTCACATATTTGCCGTTGTGGTGAAAATAGGCAGAAGATAGGGGGAGGGAGAAGTAAGTACTAGGTGGGTTCACCACTTCAAATTATTTTTAAAAATAATAAATGTGGGAAATAAATAAACAAACAGGCTGGCTGGCTGGCTGGCTGATGTCATCAACTGTTATAACAAAGTAGAAGCAGAACCTTGCTTCCAGTATTTCTGAGATTCTATTTATCCCAAATCAATGGAGGATTACCTGACTTGAAGGAAATCTAACCTTGGTAGAGAAAGGCAGCATTAGATAAGAACTTTTCATCATGACAATCTTAGCATTTTATGGCAGCAGTCCCCAACCTTTTTGGCTGAATGGAGTAGTGTTAGGCGGCTAGGAAAGGAGGTGATGGGTTTACATGCTCAACCTAATCCTGCGCATGCACAAATGGATCTTTGCACACGTGCCTGCACACAGCTCAGTTCCAAAGGTGATCCTGGGGGTTGGGGACTCCCTGTTCTTTAGGAAAGTAAGGTGTTTACAACACATAGGGATCATTCAACTTATAGTAGCCCATTGTGATGTCATGAAATAGTATAGTCTCACACATGATTACCAGCTTCAGTGAAAAAAAGGATTTATTTAGCATTGCCAAGTCCATAAAAAGGCAGACTGTTTCTATTTGCTGAACAGAAAGATAGATCCAAATCTTACTCCATTTATTTACATGATTAGAATATTGAAAGATTTATACTTTCAATTTTTTCATATTTTCTAAAAAGTTGAAAAATAGGCTAACAACTTTTTGTAGGCTAACTAAATTTATCTGAATAGAATATTTTATGTATTTTATTGACATAAAATAATGTTTATTAAGTGAATCATTGTTTACTGAGGGATTCCCAACCTAACACATTCCTTGTAAATATAGAAATAATTCAGAAATAACTCTCAAACATAGTCCTCTCAATTGGAGGCAATAATAAAAATATAGCCTTTTTGGTATCAGCTCTTCTCAACTGGGATTTTTTCATATGCATGAATTACAATTCACATTGTCTCCAGCTAGCTTGTATAGTTCTACTCTGGTATAGGGGGCATTGTATGATTCCTTTTTGAAATAGAATATATAGTGACTGCTTTGCTTGTTTTTAAAATGGCATTAGCCATTGCATAATAGTTTTAAATATATTTGTAGTAGTCTGGAGTTTCCTCACCTTTGGTGTGAGGCAGCTCCATATATTGGAACACCTTTGTGTGCCCTAGCAGGAAGTAGAAAGATTCGGTAATCTACTGTGGAAGCACAGGAAACAGCCCTAAAATGGATGCCAGGAGTGGTGAGCATGTGGGGTTCTGGCTTGTGTGAAATGAACTTCTGAGTGTTAACGAGTGTTCATAGAGGTATAAGTATATATTAAGCCAGGGGGAAATGGGGCAGGTAGTAGCATTGCAGTTACAAGTGTAATCATTTTTTAAACTTTAGAATAAAGAGATTAATGTTTTTCAAGACACTTATTTGAAAAATGAAAAAAAAAGCTAAATAGATGATAAATGCATGTGAAGCACGATTGTAGCAATGCTATTTTTAAATATACCACATAACTGTTCTTGCTTATCAGATGTAGCTAGCTATCTATTTCAGAGAAGGCCTGATTGCTTATCTCCTGAAGGAATGAAAATTTTGTTGTTTTGAATTTTGCCTCTGAGTTGTCCTATTGTTTCTTTTATTTTTCTTTTATGTACCCATTTCATGTATTCATAACTATGTATATACTTATACCTATTATCTTGTAAGCGATTGACAAATCAAAATAAATAAAATAAAAATAAAATGAGTCTAATAATATAAGCAGGTTTCATTTTCAGGGGCACATTTAGCTTCCATTTTGAAATGAAAAATGATGCTTTTTTCTGCAATGTAGTTTAAGTATACTTTATTTTAATTATATGGCATCATGACTTTGAAAATAGCTTTCCTGTAAATTCTAGTGTTGAGTGTAAAGTAGAAAAAAACTCTGTCTGTGCACGTGTGTGTGTGTGTGTAATGTGTACATATAAAATGTAATTTTGTCTTTTCAATAATGTGTGTATCATGCATACTGGAATTGCCCTCTAGAGCTGTTTTTTATAATAAAATAAAATAAATAATTATGTATGAAGTTAGCAAAAATAAAAGGGCTAGAATACTCCGAAAAATAAGCAACTGTCAATACTTTTATGTTTTAGGAAAGAGACCAAAACTTAGTTGACATTATTATTGAATTTAATATATTTTGTATACTGTAGTCTACAGGTAATGTTTCCAACATTTATTATCTAATACAGTGTTCAGTGCGAGTTTGCCTTAATCAAAGTATATTAAATGAGAAAAAAGCAGCCTTGTTATTATCATCAGCAGCATTTTTGAAGTTCCACATTTTCTGGGAATACTACAATGTTACTGGTACTTTTCACAAATCATGGAGAAGCAGGTTAATGTTCTTTTAAAATTTAAGCATTTTTTTCCTAAAATAAAGGTCTCCAGTTGTCTTATGCTGGTGAGCACATATGCAATTTTGCAAACATGTTGTTGCTCCCAAAACTGGTGGCCCAGAGAGGTGCTTGCTCATTCTGAAATTGGAAGCCATTTATTTGATTGTTTGTTTGTATCCCCACTTGTATTACTTTCCAGAAATGACTCAAAGTGGCAAATATACCCAACACACCTTCCTCCTCCCATTTTTCCCACGAAACCCTATTAGGAGGGTTGGACTGAGAGAGAGTGACTGACTCATATCCAGTTGGCTTTCATTGTGAAGTGTGATTAGAATAGTTTCCTGGTTTCTAGCCTGTTGCCCTCATCATTAAACCAAACTGGCTAAAGTGACTTTCCTTTTTGCAGCCAGAAGGCTGCGATCTGACCTTTTTTTGAATTTTTCTGCTTTCAGAGAATCCAGCCAAGAGAAATTTGCCCGTCTCGAATGAAGGCTGAGCAAAAAACTGGGGACACTAAGGAGGAACCTTGAGGAGAAGTGTCCTCAGAAATCAGCTCAGCCTTTCTGATGCAAGCACCTCATGCTTGGATGCTCTGAACAGCTCATCTGGAGAATAGTCTCCTACTTTCTAGCCTGTTGCTAGAATTAAACCAAACTGGCTATTCGTAGTTTGTTTACCAGAATTCTGCCTCTGTATGCTGTCTGCAGCATGCTCTTTTTTTCTGGGCAGATTAGGCATGCTTCACGTTGTTTTCATTTTCTAAGAAAGTTTATAGAGCCCATTTGATGGGACCAAGCATATACTGAGAAGTAAACGTGATAACGGAGGCTAGTGATTTAGCTTTGTAGTATGCCATTTCCCATTGCATGTTATGCTCAGGATAAAGTGAAGCAAGATAACGTACAGGGGGAGTTTCCATGGATGCTAGTTTAGAACTCAATTTAAAAAAAAATAGTTGAGTAATAATTTTATTCCTGGTAGATAGCAAATATGGTGTTTGAGTATTCTCTTTTATCTCAGCAGGGTATGAAGGAAACAACGCACAAATGGCTTCACATTTCTCAGATTATCATTTTCTGGTCATTATCCTGGAAAATATTATACAAGTTTTAATGCATGAATAAAGTGTGGGGGGGGTGTATGCATGTACATTTGTTGTTACATTTCTGTTAATAACGCATTCAGGTTTTGTTGCTATGCTGTAATATTGGAGACTGCATTCTAATCTTCTCTCCTTTAACTTTCTCTTAGTGGTTGACCTCCTGTACTGGCGAGACGTTAAGAAGACTGGTGTGGTGTTTGGAGCCAGCTTGTTCCTGCTTCTTTCTTTAACAGTGTTCAGTATCGTGAGTGTGATTGCTTATATTGGCTTGGCCCTCCTGTCAGTGACCATCAGTTTTAGAATATACAAAGGAGTTATCCAAGCAGTCCAGAAGTCAGATGAAGGCCATCCCTTTAGGTAAATATTTGTGCTTTTCCCTATTTGTAATTAATTATATTTGCTGTAGAACGGGAGATAAATGGCCTTTGGATTTTTTTAACAATACTTGAATTTGGAAAGTAAACTTCTTACTTTGAACTCTGAACTACATTCAATGTTATGTAACTGGATTTCCATTCAACTGGTGAGCTTTCACACAGGCTAGAGAAAGAGCCTAATGTTTTAATATTTTAGTTATTTTTCTGTTGGTTTTATAATTCAAAAACTGCCCAGAGTCACTTTATGGGGAACATGGGTGGTATAAACATTTAATGAATAATGATAATATAAGTAAAAGCTAAAATGTCTAACATATATCAAAGGCACAGTGATTTGTGTTGTCAATAGATAATCTGGGATTGTGCAGTCCCAAGGACTGTACATACATGGTTCCCATGAATTTTATAGATTATTTATTGAATGAGTGCCGTCTTCCATATTTTTAAATGGGTCTGTTGCTTTGCCAGTACTGACTGGTTGTCTTTCTTGTTTTAAACATCTTAGTTTGTCACTGATCCACTGTGCAAATCATTTTATTACATAAATGGATGTATTCTACAATGAAAGAATGGGAATAATGTATTGAGTCTATTGGTTTTCCCCAAATTTTAATTACCTTGGGAGCTTAGCTAATTCTTTTAATGTCAAGAGATGATGGGAGTTTTGAGACAAAGCCTAAGGTCAACAATTAAAATTTAGATACCTATTTTTAAATGTCTCCATTTTCATAATATTTCAAGTAATGAGGATGAGGATGCAGTGATATCTTGGATTTTAAAAGATTGCTGATTGCTGCTTCAGATCTTAATGATTAATGAACAAAGTTGTTTTTTTCCCTTGCTGCTCTACCATGACCCCTTTGAAACAAGACTTGTAAAACAATTATCTAGAGAGCAAACAACCATTTAAGTGGTCAGATGTGATAAAATAAGAGTTTATTTTTGAGACACACTATGCACTTAATCCATTAACAATGCAGATGATTTTCATATAACTCCCAGTGTTATATTATGCAATTTATATTAACTTCTCCAATTAGGATATATTAAAAATCACATATTTATAACAAGAACCTGAATTAATTAATCACTGATGCAAATTGGATGAAAGGCCTTTAAATTAAGTTTCCTATCTGGCATTTTTATTTAAAAGTACTTGAAAATGATTTTGGGTAAAAAAAACTATCACAGCAGCAGAGAGCTTTGAAGACTACATAAAGTTAAGGGTAGGTTTATTAAAATTTGTTAGCTATATTAATATACTTCTTATTAACGGATAACGTATGTATAAACATGCTAAGTACATATGCATCCTTTTTTTAAAAAAAAAAGTGCATGCTTTTTAAAAAGTTCTTTTTTAGTTTTAATACTGTATTTTTAATTTTTTGTTTTGATTAAGATAATTTCAATTAAGTTTTCCATTAATGCGTAAAAAAATTGCTTCTCCTTTGTCAGCCATTGTTAAATGGTCAGGCTTACTTTCATATATCAGTTACTGGAAATAAACCCAAAGATTGCAATTTAACAGTTTGGAATAATTTATGAGGGGCAGATGCTATATTTATTAGAAGCATGTTCTAAAGGCTTGTCCATCTGAACAATTCTTTGGTAATGTAACCTTTCCTTCATTTTCATTGTGCTCTAATTGAGAATTTGGAGAGCTTAAAATCTCTGTTTTTAAGTATATTGAAAATAACATATTTCCTCTTCCAGTGCTTACTTGAATAGAGATGTCGCTGTGTCTGAGGAGCTTGTTCAAAAATACAGCCGTGTTGTGCTTGGTCATCTCAACAGCACAAATAAGGAACTCCGGTGCCTATTCCTGGTGGGTGATTTGGTGGATTCTCTAAAGGTAAAAAGATTTAATTAGCTTAAGAATTGTATAAAATAATTTTATTTTATAAAATTGTATAAAATAAAATAATCTTAGCTTAAGAATTGTATAAAATGGAGAAACAGATTGGCTTGAGGAGACATCTGGCAGTAAGTAGAACTCAGCTAACTCTTGTATAATAACTAATTGACTAGTCCTGAAAAAAGTATCACCCAGCTATGCTGAGGACAACGTAAAATGTGAAACTGGCTCTGAGACAAACTAAGCAAGCAGTTCTGCTGTTTGTGGCTTTTTGCAACTTGTTCTATATAGGGAATTAAAAGAAAAGCAAAAGATGTGAGCTTTTGCATCAAATATATTTAAATGTGGACTTTACAAACCTTGGCTGTATCAAAATAACACTGGAAAGTAAACCAGAATTTCATAACGTATTATTTATACCAAGTTAGGCAATTTGTGAGTTGGGATAGTTTGCAGCCCACCAAAGCACCTTAAGTTTGTATTGTTAATATAGTTAAGTTGCAGAATTGCTTTGAGCTTTAAGCAGATATTCCATACGGTGTAGTTTCATTTATTTATTTTTATTTCAGTTTGCAGTATTGATGTGGGTGTTTACCTATGTTGGTGCCTTGTTCAATGGTTTGACATTGCTGATACTAGGTGAGTTCGCCTTTTTTAATTACAGAAAACAAAATCCAAACTATTATTAATAAATCGCATGATAGTTCTGATGGCTGATGAGCCTACTAAACTCTAGGAAGTTAATAGGGAAATCTCTAAAATAAAACTTTTGTTACATATAATCCTTCTTTGGCAACTGCCTTGGACAGCATTGCAGTAATGGCACTGTTGAAAAAGTAACTTTGCAACCTATGCCCATATTTACAAATGAGAGAGAAAGAGCTTTTCTCAAACATGCATTTGTCATTGCTGTCAGTACTGGTTGTTCTGTGCCAGCCTCATTCCCCCCAACTCCCGCCACAAATGGAGAGAGGAGGTTATTGCTGAAACCAGCTTATTTTTTCCTGAGCTGCTTTTCTTCATAGTACAGTGCATCCCGAAAAGTGCTAGACAAGTTACAGGCAGTCCTTGCTTAACTAGTATTCATTCAGTGACCAAAGGTACAATATCAATGAACAATGGGACTTATGACACATGCCCAAAGTTACAATTGTTATGAACATTCTTTTGCTGTCAAGGAGGCTGTCTGAAAGGCCAAGCAGGATTCTGGCATGGAGTGTTTGCAAACAACCTGGCTTCAAATGTCCCATGTTACAAATGTTCCATGGCAAAATCCTGCTTGGATTTTGGGACCGAGTTTTCTGTGCATAGAGGGGAAGGGAACACTAGCACTGGGAGCTTGGATTATGAAGATACGAACTTTTTTTTTCCAGCCCTGTGCTGGAATTCACTTCAGCAAACTGAGGAGTGCTGTCTGCCCTCCTTCAGCAGGTAGCTCTTTTGCTCTCTCTGCTTAACATCCTACAGTATGTGGTGGTACAGTGACTACAATAGGAAGAGTTGGGATTGTGGTCATTGAGTGGAGCGCAGTCATCTGGCATCTCAATTGGCCACAACCACAACTTAGAACTGAAATTCTGGCCTCAGTTGTGGTTATAAATTAAGGACTACCTATAAGAAGCTTAGTTCTGTGACTTTAATTACATAGGCTCCTGCTGCTGCATGACAAAACCCTAATCATTTTCACTGTAAAGACGTTTTTTGCCTCCTAAGGGCTTGAACCCACGAAGCATGAGAGCACTAGGCAAGGAACAGGCATGAACACATCTCTTTCAATGCATGTTCACAATTGGGTATCTACTTAACTCTTTGGTAATCCCTTCCTCTCCAATAAATGTAAATACAAAGATTAATCCTCTTGCTAATTATTCAATCAAGATATGTATTCCAAAGAGCTATAAGATTTGTTCTTTTACCTGTTTTTTCTCATGAGACAATTCTGGAAATCTTTCCCACCATTTGGGCTCACCTGCCTGATTGAAATTGAACCTGTCTAAAGCTTAAAGCAAAGGAAAGCTGAAGTAAAATGCTAAGTATAGCGACCACTTCACTTAACAACTGAGTTGCCAGTCCAATTATAATTACTAAATGAGGACCATGTGTAATAGTTAAAGATAATCTGAATCAGCAAAACAGCATTCATGGGCAACAGCTAAAAACCATTTAAAAAAACAATAGCTGGAATTGTATAAGGTTGCCAGTTCCGAGATCTCAAGTGAAGATGCTAAAATTTTGTAAGATTTTGAAGTTGAAACTTGAAATCCCATGAAAGTACTTGTAACATTTTAGAGATTTAAGGAAAATAACAATCCCCAAAAGGAAATGGCATTAATGTTAATTTTTGCTGAATAAATTATTGAAAGTCCATTTTGAGTGAAGATAAAATATTGACATGTGGTATACATATTTTTTCACACAACTGTCTATCTGTAGTTACAGCAATGATTAGAACTTCATCCACATACAATATCTGGTGCCCAGTTTGTGATAACTTTCAGGTGTTTTTCATATTTTTAAGTTAAGTGTATTTCTGTTCTTTCAGCGTTGATATCACTTTTCAGTATTCCAGTTATTTATGAGAAGCACCAGGTGAGTATGCAGTTGTGGCATGCTTATTGATAATATGATAACTAGCAAATTAAGGATACAAAGAATACATTGTGTATGAAAAGATGAAGAAGATTCTAGAGGACAGTGGCCTCTACTATTCTAAAGGACAATGGCTGCACTATTCTAGTTTTAGCAAGAGTTAAATAAGACATGAAAGGCCTTTTTAAAGACGATTATCCTATCTGGGCTACAGAAATCCAAGCAGCCACTATTTGAAACAAACAAACAAACAAACCATATGCCACTGCTATTATCTAGTGGTTATCTTGACTTTTGTCCTCAGATGTGGCAGTCCTAGAATTTATATTAAAAGGCCATGTTCCTTTGATTTGAGAACAGCTCGAATCATTTAGAAAATTCATCTGGTTTGGATTTCTTCTTTCAACATTAGGGATCCCTTCCTTTACATTGTTTATTATAGCTGAGCGCCTCTTAAATGAATTTAAGAAAGTATTTTGTACCTTGTTGACATGTTTTATCTCAGAACTTTACAAGGTACTTTTCCCCCAAGAATCCTATTTCAGTAAAAATGACTTCCTCTATATATGATAGAAATGGAAATATCTTCAAGCATTATTTCAGTATATTTGTAACAAGGTATTGCACAGTCATAAACCTAAATATTTTTTGTATAAAATGCTAAATAAAAAGTAGCTAAAATATCACAATAATTTCATGCTTCTAAAATCGAAAAGGTTGATGAAATAGCTATCAGTTTTTTATTTGGAAAATCTGTTTATTCAATATTTTTCAAATGACAAAACACCACAGTTGTGGAGCAACCAAGAATTAATATGTCAAAATTCAAATCTGAATGATTGGGATTGAATAAACTAAGGCAGATGTGATAAACTTTTTAATGACCAGGAATCAATAACTTTTAGGTGTTCAAGGTTTGCAGTATCTCAGCTATTTTTCCTTTGTGGGTAACGTTTTGAGATTTTTAAGTTATAACCATCCTAAATCTATTCTAGGGCTTACACCTCAGTCTTTTGTAGATGAAGTGCAGAGATCTAGTTTGTTGTAGTGTTAAGGCATAATACTGAAAACTGGGAGACTGTTCTGGTCCCACCTTATGCATAAAGCCATCTTGGGTGACTTTGGATCAGTCACTTTTTTGTAGCCCTAGGAAGCAGGGAGTGGCAAAACACTGATGAAAATATTTCCAAGAATATTTGGTGGTTATCAAAAATCAAGATTTACTCAAAGATGTTGTATTGTTTCCACTTGTGTAACTTCTTGTGGTTTGCTTGGTTTTGTCTTAATGTGATGCTAAACATATCGTGGTTTTCCAGGATGTAGAAACTAACCAGTTGAAATGATATTTTAATTTGTATTTCAGACTCAAATTGACCATTATGTGGAACTTGTAAACAAGAATGTGAAAGATGGAATGGCAAAGTAAGTTTACTGCATTCTTGTAGCTACAGGTAGTCCACAGGTTACAACTGCAAATTGGAACCAGAATTTTCATTGCAAAGCAATGTGGTCATAAAGAGCAACATCATATGACCATATAGCTTAGCAATCACAATCCATTTGCTAAGCAGGATGAGGTGGGAACCCCACGCAAGGACCATGGAAGGGTGCACTTGAAGGTGCGTCAAGGATGCAAGTGTGGGAAAACAGGTGTGGCCATGAACAGATGCTACATAGTTGTGGATGGCCATTGTGAATGGGACTGGGACACTGGGGGTGCTGTGGGTGGGTGCACACCATGGAGGGCAGGCAGGTGGTGCTATGGAGTAGGAATTCCCCGAGATCTCTTATTCTGTAGCATGGCTTCTCTGGAGAAAAGATGGAAATGACTTGCAACATTACTTTCTCATTGACTTTGCTGACAATCACATGATTGCAGAACCCTACAACCAATCTAATTGCAAGCCAGTTGCTAAGTGCCCAAATCGCAGTCAAGTGATCATAGTGGTGCTATAATGGCTGGAATTTCAGGGAGTGGTTGCTCCATTGCAGCTTGGAATAGTTATTGAGCAACTCCAAAACGAATTGGAATTTCCAAAGTAACTTCCAAACCAAGCTGTAGACATGACTGTAATAAGTATGTTCACATATAGTCATAAGTGACAGTGGTCATTTGATATGTCTGGATCTATTTTATTCTCAGTCACTTTAAGGAGATGCAAACAGAGTACTTCTGTGACATGTAAAGCAGTTTCAAGTGTTGGCACACTTTTAAGACTGGTGGATAATTAATGAATTAGATTGTAAGCAATCTAAATTGGCTTTTCTTGTACAGTTACTTGGAAAACAAGGTGTGACTTTTTTGAAACCAAGATTTTTTCCCCCTACAGGGTTCAAGCTAAAATTCCTGGACTGAAGCGTAAAACTGAATGAAATCAAGAAGCAACTTTTATTAAAACAAATCATCTTTTAAGTGGGGATGGGAGGCATATTCATTTGAATTATATGGGGAGGGTCAGGAAATAGCAAGCCTTGACATTGCAGTGCAATTTCACAGATCTTTATTTTTTAGGAACAGTGTTTGTGAGGGAGGAAATAACCTGTTCTTGACTGCTGTGTGTATGTCCATCCTAAGTATTGTAAGCTGCTACATATGGATTTAAACCTAATCCTGTTTGCTTCTCCCAAATGCAGCACAAGTTAACCTAACCAGTTGGAGAGCTGTACATTTTATGCTTTGGCCAAGAATAGTCTTGTCGTGTTTCAAGAGGGGTTAGTGTATGGAAAACATTTCCTTTAGCACTGTCTCTGGTTTGTGTTGATTGATTGCAGATTTTCTAAAATAAAATGTTTAGAATTTGCCATTAAAGCAAGCTTGAAAGGTCTTGCCTTGTTGGTATCAAGTTTAGCTGTACTGTGCTTTTAATTCTACTATTTTATCAGTTGCCAATATAAAATGAAATATATAGTGTGTCACAGCTGCTTAGGATGTCGAGCTCCTCCATAGTGATTGAAATACTAGATAAATGAACTGAGGTTTTTTTTGAGCTCCTTAATACTGTATATTAGCTTAAATTTTCAGAAAAAAACTTGTACCTATTAAAACCAACTCTGCACATTACAGTTTCTGCCATCTCCTTTGCTGCACAAACTCCTATAGTCTATTTTAAGTAAACAACTTTACAGTTCTCAAACTCTGAATCTGTGGAATGAATTTCTGAAGGTTGTGAACCTCAGATCCTTGCAGGCAGAACAAGGAACCCTCAGCATGCTTGTTTTCCATTGTGCTTGGAATCCTCAGCATCTGTGCATGGGACAGTGGATTGTACCCTGATGCTGCAAATGCGATTTGGACATTTCAAATACATGTGGGGTTTAAGCTGTATTGAACTATGTCTGTGGGATGCATTGTGAAATGTAAAAAGAAAACAATTTTGAGTTATCAATAAAGCGTATGGACTCATGATGTGTAAATCTGATTGAACTTAATATGCTATATCATCATGCTTCACAACTCAGCATAAGGAACAATTGTCACTAAAAATGATTTATACCCAACGTTAGGAATTCTGTTGGTCTGGTTGACTTATGCATATGCACATTACTGCTTGATTATCCAGTAAAGCCATAGTTATATTCTAGTTTAGTACCACCTTAATTCTCAATGGATTTTGCTGAAAAGTAATCAGAATTTTGTTATGTATAAATTTTAGTATGACATACAAAATGTATCCTAACCAAAATGAAGTAGCAAGCTAAATGCAATTTTACCAATTTGGGTGACATGTTCTAACTATATTAAATGTAATATATCGAATATTACTATCATGCCGGTCTTTTTAATAACAATTCTAAAGGCTAGGTCCCACTGGCCGATGGACGCAAAACGTATGCATAAAGGACACAGTGGATAAGCGAAATTTCGGGGGTGGCTCCATCCATTGTCATCTGCTCCAAAAAGTGGCGAAAATTTTCATAAACAGAATGGAAAAGAACGGACGTGGGTAGTATGTAGCGAGGATGTTAAATGGATGTTAATAGGAAGCCTAGCGGATGATACCTTCGAATGCGTTCCGGGGGAGAATTTCGAAGCGGATGCATCACGTACGCCTAAAGGAAAGAGGATGCCGCGCGGATGTATATCGGATGCAAATGCATCCTTTCTATTTCCGTGCTACTAACAATGTATAGACATTCCATGTACCCTTTCTTTCCTTCCTCTTTCTGTTTTCAGCTGCAGCAGATGTGAGTTGCGAGGATGCCGAGAGGATACAGCAGACATTTAACGGATGATAAGCAGACATAGAACATTTGTTGCTCATATGTCACGGATTTACATCATACACGGCGGAAAGTTCATCCGTTCACAAAGTTTTGTGCAGCTCAAAACTTCTTGCATGGATGAAATCTCAGTAGACGGATGCTCGACGGATAGAGCGTATGAAACACGTATGCAATGAGTACACAATGGATGCATAGCATTTTCCAACGGATGGCAAGCTTTTTTTAACGTTTTACATCCTCTTTGCATCCATAAGTGCAGTGGGACAGGGCCTTAAGGAATATGTTTTCTTGAGACAATGTGATAAAAATGGTAGAATATTAAAGTACTTTATAAAAGCTTTGCCCTGGAATAAGTCAACCACTAATATTTTCCTCTTCTCCCATGAGCTGTTCAGAGCATCCAGTGATGGGAAGGTGCTTCAGTCTCTTCTAGGAAGGCTGGTCTTAAACTTGTGGACGCTCCTCCTCCTCCATGAACTCCTCCTTAGCATCCCCAGTTTTAGCTCAGCCTTTCTTCAGATAGGTTGTGTTATTGTTTTCCTGGTTGGAACAGAACACTGGTGATTTAGCTGATTTATTTCTCAGGTCAGGTTACCGTAGTTTCTGTCACCAACTACCCCCACCACCTAGGAACCCTCCAAAAGTCATTTCACTCATTTTTTACGAGCGTTCCAGCCTCCCGAGGCTAAAGCCTCATAAACGCGGAGGCTTATGTTTCCGATCTGTCCTGAGGCTAAAAGCCTCTCGTTTCAGAGCCACTGCCTTAAACTTCTCAACAAGGAGGCTTATCTCTCCGATCTCCCAGCCGGCTGAGTAAACGCTCTGTCCCTTCGAGGTTCGAAGCTTCAATTTAAACAATGCAGCCTTTTTTCCTTTTATTATGAGGCTTTCTCAGAGAACACCTCAGGGCAGGGAATTAGCCCCTGCACCTTTCCGCTGAGATGTTTTGCTTTCAGCAGGCTGGGCGGTCATAGCTGCTTTCATTTTCAGTTCTGCCACGAGGTGGCTGCCATTTTAAAGGCCACGTTAAATTTGCTGAGTAATTGTTACTGCTTGTGAGGCAAATTACCCAACAAGGTTTCCCTTGGGGATCTGGGAAGGGGGGGTCCCTACCACCCGTCCACTGGATGGTGGAGGACTTGAACTGCTGGATTCCACAGACAGTAAGTGCAGCTAAACTGATCTAATTATCAGTTACAGACCTCTGTGCCCTCATAGAGGTGCTGGGTCTGGAGGGGGGTGTTCTGGTCTCCATATTTGGTATTAAAAGTACTTTATTCAAAAATTGACTTGATTCTTAAATTCTACAAATATTTAAGGTCGTTAAATATATGTGTGTGTGTATGCGTGTATATATAGAGACAACATTTGCTAAAGGCATCGGGGAACTGTATTCCAGGATCCCCTGCCCCATAAGGGAGTAGGCCCCTAGGTGTTCCAGCCACCTATTTTCATAGCCTCTTTCCACTGCTAATCTATCAAAGGCATTACCACGGCCAGCAACTACAACCCCAGATCTAGACTAACTGCTAAAAGTAGAGATAAGTCCACGGAGCCTAAAAAGACCTCTAAGGCAACAGAGAAAGATGCATGCAGACACCATCAGGCATTAGAAAGGCAGGTGGAAAAACATACACGAGCAGCTGTACAACCCATCTCTTCACCACTCATACCCTCTACCTCACAGGCCCGAACTCTCCAACCACCCCTCTGGATTTATCCAGAAGGAGCAGCATATCGATACAACCTCTGCAGGAGGCTCTTTTGGGGGGATGGAGGGCAATCCTCGACTTAAAACGTCTAAACCAAATTTTAGTTTACTGAAAATTTAAAATGACCACTCTCCAATCCATCTTACTCAGCATCAGAAAGAATGATATCCTTATCTCCATAGACCACGGAAGCTTACTTACATATGCCAATTAGGCCTTCACATTTCAAATTCCTTCATTTCTGTTACAACATTCATTACGAATATATTGCTCTCCCATTTGGCTGAGCTTCAGCTCCCAGAACTTTTCCAAAGGTCTTGGCTGCCTTGGCAGCATCACTCAGAGATAGGTCCATCCAGCTTCAATGCTAATTGGATGACATTCTTATTCTGGCATCTTCCATCAATCAAACAAATTCGAACATTCAAACCCTACAACAACATGGGTTCTCGTTAGTCAAAAAGTCATTCTACTAGACTCATTCACCTTGGCGCCATCATTGACACCCTGGAAGGCAAAGTTTTCCTCTTCCCCTGATAGACAAGAAAGCATTAGATATTTGGCTCAACAGATCAGAACTCTTAGGAAAGTACAACTATGTCTCCTTTCTCAATTGCTCGGAAAAATGATTTCTTGTATTTCTATTATCCCTTGGGCCCGGTTCCATGCAAGAACCCTCCAATGGTTTCTGTTGCCATACCAACGCGCCAGGAGAGACGACGCCAAGACTCGCGTAAAAGTTCCATCAACCGTCAGGTTTCTACGATGGTGGACACAAGGATCCACACAGGTCAATTGTTACAACAGACACCAGTCCAGTGGGATGGGGGGCCCCACTTCCAATCACATACAGCTCAAAGCCTTTGGATGGATTCAGAGAAGGCACACAATATCAACTGGCGAGAACAGAGAGTGGTGTACTTGGCACTCTGACAATTCCTCCCGCATGTCCATTGCAAATGTGCTCGTCTTAACAGACAATATAACTACAAAGGCCCTTATCAACAAACAAGGGGACACTCATTCCAATCTACTAATGAGGGAAGCAGAAAGACTCCCTGTGGGCTGAAATTCATCTTCTCTCTCTAAAGGCAGAGCACATATCTGGAGTCACGAATGTACAAGCAGATTGACTCAGTAGAGCCACGTTAGACCAGTCAGAGTGGCGTCTAGACCCCAAGATCTTTCTGGAGGCTACTCTGAGGTTGGGCCAACCGGTTGTCGACCTGTTTGCCTCTCCACTCAATGCACAGCTTCCCCGATTCATTTCTCATTACCCATCACAGGGAGTGGAGGACGTGAACGCCCTCAGATGTCACTGGCCCACTGGACTGCTCTACGCCTTTCCTCCTGTCCCCATGATCCCCAAATTGATTCAGAAGTTGCTGGAAGAAAAAGCGGACCTACTATTAGTGGCTCCTTATTGGCCAAGGCTAGCATGATTCGTGGACCTGAAGGACCTCTCGACGGTACCACTGTGGAGGATCACATCATCGGTCATATCCCTGTCTCAAGGCCCAGTGCTACACCCGGACCCTCAGTGGCTATACTTAGCTGTTTGGAAGTTGAACAGCGATGTCTGAGAGATTTCTACTCAAGTTATTCACACTATTCAGTCGGCTCTATGTCCTTCGACGAACCGAATCTATGAGGCCACCTAGTCTAGCTTCTGCCATTGGTGTCAAAGGATTCAGATCAACCCCACTTCCCCATCAATAGCACAGTTATTAGAATTTTTACAGGAGGGCCTAAGTAAAGGGTTATCACCCAATACTCTGCGGAGACAGGTGGTGGCCCTGGCTTTGGTCATATCTTGGGATGATCTTACCTCCATATCTCATCACCCTCGTATTCGCAGTTTTCTGCGCGGTGCCAAGAACTTGAGGACCCCCGTAGTGCACTGATACCCAACATGGGACTTAAATAAGGTACTATTGGCCCTTACTATATGTCCTTTCAAGCCACTAAGGACCACGATGCTTTGATTTCTAACCTACAAAGTAGTTTTCCTGATAGCAATTACATCTGCCTGAAGAATCTCCGAACTAGCTACATTATCGGTGCACAAAGACCTGTGCATTTTCCATTTGGATAGAGTGGTTCTCAGACCAGATCCCTCCATCATTCCAAAAGTTAATTCGGCATTCCACAGAGCTCAAGAAGCTGGTGCTCTCAAATTTTTGCTCACGTCCATCACACAGGCTCAAACACCAATGGCACCGCTTAGATGTAAGAAGGGCCTTACGCATCTACATAAAGCGCATGGCACCCTCCAGAAGGACAGAAGCTCTCTTCGTGTCCTTTCAGCCTAACACCCTGGGGTGCAAGGTTTCGCCCTCTACTGTAGGTAGATGGCTAAGGGCCACCATCGCTAAGTCGTATGACTCTCACTCGATACCAGTGCCCCAAGGCATGATGCTCACTCCATAAGTGCAGCTACCACAGCAGCATGGGCGACCCAAGCTACAATAGAGGAGATTTGCTGAGCTGCAACCTGGGCTTCTCCATCTCCATTTATTAGAAATTATAAAATTCACGTATTTGCTTCTGCTGAGGCTTCATTTGGTAGGAGAGCTTTGCAGCAAATTATTTCAGAGACAGGTCTGCAACCCAGATAGAGTCCCTCCCTTAGGGTAGTGCCAAGCTTTGGTATGTCCCATCACTGGATGCTCTGCACAGCTCATGGGAGAAAGGGCGTTGGTACCTGATACGCCAATTCTCTGTGAGCTGTGAAGAGCATCCAGCCCCATCCTTTCATTCTGGTAGAGGAGTCTGTTCCAGCCAGGGTTATTACACAGGCTGAAGCATATAGGGTATCAATACTTCAGTTTTGCAAAACTTGGGGACGCTAAGGAGGAATCTCGAGGAGGAGGAGCGTCCTCAAGTTTAAGCCCAGCCTTTCTAGAAGAGACTGAAGCACCTTCCCATCACTGAATGCTCTTCACAGCTCACAGAGAAATGGTGTATCAGGTAAGTATCAACACCCTTTTTCCACAAAAAGCAGACTGTTCCTTCTTTCCAGTATGTTGGATGTTCCCAAAGAAAAATCTGGCATCAGTTTTCAAATAATAAAACTTTTACTGAATTATTTAAAAAATAAATTCATGCAGTACTGTTTCAATTTACATTATAATACAGCATCAAATTTAAACATAAAGTTCTAAATGATATAAACAAAATTTCTTCCAAGCACAAATATATTATTCATCTTCAATTTTCTTGCACAATTTGGCTATACAGCAATTCATTCTGTAACAGATTCAAGATGCACTCCATATGAAAGGCCAGTATTACAACAGAGGCAAACAAGGTGACCACCTGACATCACCAGATGGTTACATTGGTTAAAACGGGAAACTTTCCTTATGAAGAACAAAGGAATAAGACTGCATATGACATATGTATGCAATAAAGGAGTATAAGGCATTAACATATTGCATTAATCAAATAACACACACATTAAATTTACAGAAGCACTTTTGTGTTGTATACATTGAGATTATTATATCAGAAACATGTCCCGTTTCCCTTTTTTCTTTCATCAGTTCTAAAAGGAATTTGATCCTTTTTAAATAAACTTTTAATATGTTCAACCTGATTCATCTAATGCAGGCGAGGATATTTCCTTTTTTTTTTCACCTCACTACTGATTGTGAAATAAACTAATGCTACAAAGAACTGAATTTAGGATTGTTTCACTGCATAAATTACAGAAAATAAGAGTTCTGTTAGACAAGATCAAAAGCCTTCTTAGTCCAGCAATCTATTTTCCATGGACTTTGGGAAGCCCACAAGCAGGATATAATCTCAATAGTACATTCCTGCCTGTGACCATCAATAGTTGCATTCAAGTGTGAGGCAAATTGCCTATGATATTGAAGTTAAAAGTATAATGCTCCTGATCATTAGCCACTGAAAAACTGCAGGCTTCAGCAATTGCAATAACCTCAAGTTCCACAGTTAAGTGGTCCTTTTCCATTACAAATGTGTATGGTTGCCAATTTATCACTGAACTGTGAGTAAAACAAATGCCCTTGAATCACTTCATGAAGAAAAGGGTGTCTCCCCCCCCCCCCCCCCCCCCCCCCC
>BHFT01013583.1:0-22001 GCA_004320025.1 Laticauda laticaudata
GTTGGCAAAAGAATCAGATGGCATGTAAATCTTACAAGTGGGACCAAACACAAGATGACTCCAAGAAGCTTTGGGACAGATACTGCACATATTGCAGCAAGAAAGTCTTGGGACTGCGTGAATAATATAATATTAATAAAGCTCAGTCTAGCTCCAATACACAGACAAATGTGATTCAGTAATGGATTTATAAAGAATGTGAGGTGACAATGAAGAATATACAGGCAGATAAAGGGACAACGAATGCTGAAAATATGAATCAGATATTAACTTGAATTAGAAAAATCTGAGGCAAAAGGTTTAAAATTAATTTCAGGTGGGTATGTATTGTCAAGGTTTAATAGAAGAATAATGATAATGATTGGAAAAATATTTGGAAAATAGAAGAATTATATAGAATATTGTCAGTTAGTTAAGGCAAAAGGATATAAAGTTAATATGAGGTGTACCTACACCACGTACAATTAATAATGTTAAATATAACAATCTTTGTTGGAGGTGCAGAAAGTATTGGACATTATAAATCTTAAGTTAGGATTGTGATTGCACAAAAAATATGGATATGATGTTCAGTGGAAATTGAGCACTTTTGACAATGTAAATTTTAGATATGTCATCCAAGGATGCGATGAACAGTTGCTGGTGGAAACAACAGGATATAATGTTGGTGGTCTTAATATTGGATCAAAAATTGGATATTCAAGAAATGATTGGTTAAATAATGCAATCTGGAGTAGTGCAAAATGATAAATTAACAATAGAATCAAATTTTTACAAAAAGGTAATTAGATAAAAGAAAATTGGGGATTTTGTAAAAACAGTAGTTGGTGGAGGCAAAGGGCAAACCTACTCAAGAACTATATATTGTTATTGGAGGTGATTAAAGGCACAATATGGAAAATATTTATAGTATTCTTTTAGTTGTTATAGAAGAAGAAATATAAGTAATAAAAATGGTCTCCAAGGATGTGTGCATTATTCATATATGTATTTTTGTCTTTTCTGTATCTAAATCTATATGTATTATGTTTGTATTATTTGTATTTCAATAAAAAATATATTTTAATTTTTTTTAAAAATATCACTGAAAAAGAAAGCAAAAAAGTTCAAGAAAGAAACAGCATGGTGTCACAACACGCTCCGATTAAATTGAAAGATGAAAAAAGGATAAAGCCCCATGTCCCACTGCACCAACGGTTTATGCAAAGAGAATGTTAAAACAGACAAAAAGCTTGCCGATCCATTGGAAAACACGATGCATCCATTGTGTATTCACTGCCATACGTGTTTCATACGCTCCTATCCGATCGAGATCTGGAGTCCACCTGAGATTTCATCCGCGAAGAAGTTTGAAGCTGCCACGAAAACTTTTTTGAGCGGGTGAATTGAACTTCTCTGCGTGTGCAATGCACATCCGTACACATATGGCAACAAACGTTCCATGTTGTTGTTCATCCATTAAATGTCCGCTGTAATCCTCTCAGGCATCCTCTGGAACATGCTCACAACTCACATCCGCTGCAGCTGAAACATGAAGAGGGAGGAAGCAAAAAGGTACACCGAAGCGTCCACTACAGCGTAGTTAGCACGGAAATAGAAAGGATGTAACGGTGCATCTCGTAATATAAAAGCATTAAAACGGACAACAAGCGATTTGTATGATGGGACTGTATCTCGGATTTTTAGGATGTCTGAGTTATGCCTTTTAGAGTATGTGGACAGGAACTAGCGGAAAACCAGATATTTCCTTATAAAAGGAAGGAAATCACCTGGGATCTCAGTATGAGTCCAGCAGCGTGTTAGTGTAACAGACCTCTTCACCCATTGGTCTTCTCTTCCACATCATCCATTGATCTCACCATGGGTCATACACAGTCCTTATGGTAGCTGCGATCACTTCAACACCAGAACCAAGCCCTGTCAGACTGCTTTTCACCTTTTCTACGCAAGGAGAGAAGGAAAATTGAAGAGCTGTGTGGGTTCCGACGATGGATCGGGAGAAGAGTGGAAGTTTGGCACTGTATGAGAAGCTGATGGTGGAGCTGAGGAATAGAAGGACCCTCGTGCATATCCAGCACCTTCATGAGGATGCCAGCATCCATGATTGACGGAAATTGTATAGAGCCGTTTGAGACCACGGTTGACCAATGCCCAAGCACCAACTTACTGTCCCAACCTGGACCCTGCGACTAAAAGGTAGTCACTGACCTCCTGCACCACCTGCAGCCATTCTGGAACCACCATTACAGAAACTACGCGAGTATGCCTGCAGGTGCCACACAACAGCCATCAGCCAAGTGGTCAGAGAAGTGGTGCAGGCCATCATCGAGAATATGGTGGAGGAGCTCCTCCATGCTGTCGCCACCCTGAAGAAGGCTGGAGGAAAGTTGAAAGACAGTCGGTATCAGCAGGTGAACCTTTCCCACACCGACTTGCAGAGCCATACGATGGGAGAGCACAGGATGGCTGCAAAACTCCACCCAACTCATGGTAACTCTTATTACAACTACAAGGCGCTTCTTCAAGTACATTCCTCTTTGCCATTGTTGATAGCTACTACAAGTTCAATGATACATCGAGCTGCTTCAGCAACGGGTCTGCCTTCAGATAGGCCAGGTATAACACGCAAAGTGACCTCAAGGATGGGCTGGCAAGCAATCTCATCACTGTTTTCCAGATCCAGAACCCCTACCAAATAACACACAGATTGTACCCCATTACGTTCATCGATCTGGGGGATGCACGCCTTCGTCCTCAGAACATACCTCATGAAGCCTGACACTTCAAGATTACCTCACCATGAAGAGAGGATCTTCAACTACAGGCTGATCCAGCGCAAGGCGGGGGTGAGGAAAGTGCCTTTGGCTCCTGAGCCAAACAGTGCTCCAGGTACTTCTCAACATCAATGCCAGATCACCCACAGACTGAGAGAGGAGCACTCATGGAAGGCTTGCTGCATTCTGACACAAATCTCGAATGCGCACAGCTGCTACCCAGTTTGCCAGAAACAGGCTTGTGCACCCATCAACAAGGGAATTGGGGACTAGGAGGCCCTTGGTGAATGGACGGCAAGGACGAAACCTGATAGACACTGTGGATGTACAAGGCCCCAACAGAGCTTCACATGAAGGAAAGTTAGTCGCAACGCCTCACTGAAACCATGGTCGCAACTTCCCAGCTGAAGCAGTGGGACAGTGACAAGACAGGATGATAGATGGATTAAGATGCTTCCTTGACCCTGATCGCCACTAAACATGATCTGAGATTGTAGCCATAGTATGTTAAGTTGATCCATACAATGAAACTACGGGCATTAATAAGATGCCTGTGGTTTTATAGTTATTGAAATGTGTGAATCAATGAATAAATTGTGTATTGATAAAAAAGGGCCATATGTTGTGGCAGCTGGAGAGGCGTGGACCATACCAGGGCCCACTATTGCCTTGCACTGGAGGTGTTATCTATCCCACAGGCCTATCCGTTACCATCCACACCAACTATAACTTACCCATCCCAGCAAACTATCTCTACTATCCCACAGCGTATCCTATACCTGTCCCACAATCTATCCGTTTACCATCCCACAACTATCCCTTACCTATCCACAAGCGATCTAAGCAAAGCTTAACCATTTTTGCAAAGTTTTCACAACACTTTATTAGTAAATAAAATGAAGCCAAGTTGTGAAGGCTCAAAAAATTAACCAATTATTAAATTAACTGTCTTCAAGTAAACTCGTTATGACTTTATTGGAAAAAAACAAAATGAACCTAAGTAAAGTTGCTCGTTAAGCAAAGATTAAAGTGAACAGGAACAACTCAGTTCTCTGGCATTTCTCAGTCACTCCTGAGGCGATGTCCATAGATCCTCAGCTGCTTTAAGCCGGCAGGACTGTGAAGGTGGCTGTGGCTGGAGGTGCTGGTCTGAGGACACATTGGGTGCTTGGCCCCGAGAGTACACAGGGCATGGTGTGTTTCACGGAAGCTCTCAGAGAGCTGATTCAGTCCCGTGAAGTTGAGGGCCCATTCATCAAGGACCTGGGATGTCAGGCCCAAGCACTGATGACAGATCTGTCCGTTGAGGGGCTTGGCCTGTGGGGTGGAGGAAGGAGGAGTCTGTAAGGGGAGTGTCTGGTCTGCAGACTGGGACAGGTGGAGCGTCTGTGGCGTGCGATTGAACCTTGGGCCTGCGACTGGGAGGTCTGCCTCTGCTCGTGGAAAGTGCCTTTACTCGTAACTTGGTAGTGCAGGCTGTTGAAAGTCGTGGACAAGGCTGTGACTCGCCCCTGGGTGGAGGAGCAGACCTGAGACATAGGCGTCAGAGCAGGTTCAAGCTGGCCTTGAGGGTTGTGAGAAGTGCTGTGTCTTGCTTCATCACCTCAGAATTCTCTTCCATTGAAGAATGGGGCAGATAACTGGACTGCTGACCATGCCCCATCTCCCTATTATAACGGGTACTGGGCCTCGAGCAGTCATGAGGGTCTGGCTCATGTAAGTGATGAAGGGCTTCTGGGTTCGAGGATTGGTGCTTGTCGCTGTGGACCAGCGTGACGAGAAAGATCTGTGCTGATCTTCACATTGTGTCGCCTGATTCTCCAACAGGGAGTAGTGTGCTCTTGCCCTCCAGTCTGCCTCTCTGCCTGCTTTCTCGTGGAAGTAGAGGCTGGAGGAGTGAGGGTTGGCTTGGTCTTTGAGAGTGAGCTGCCCCTCTTCTCCTCCATTCTATGATATAGGTGATCCACCAAACATCCTCTGGCATGGGTGTGCAGCTGTTTGGGGGCGGGTCCTCATGCCGTGGGGCCCCTCCAAGGACAGCTGCCATGGACACGGTAGCTGTCTCCTGGTCTGAGAAGAGACTGGCTGTTCTGTGGGCTGTTGAGAGGCGAAGGGTTGTCAGGGGGCTGGCTCTCAGTGGTGGACTCACCCTGCCAGGAAGCTGCCACGTTGGGCAATACGTAATTCACCGGTCCGGTGGTTGCAGGGACCTGGCCAGATTTCTTCAGTGTAGCTGGCCATATACACAGCCGTGTGCATGTGCCTTCCACCATCCCAGGAGTAGTTTCTGACAGTGCTTAGCCCAGCTCTCTGCCTTGTCATCTCCAAACTGCCTGCTTCATCTTGATGTCCCGAAATAGAATCTGTGGCCGCTTTCTCAAGAGGTATCACTTCTCCTCAGCATTCCTCATCTGCTCGGAAGGGTGATATTCGTTCCAATCTCTCTTCTTCTCCTGTCCCATGCCGTTTTCTCCCCTCTGGCGGGGGCTTCGCGCAAGAGCTTCAGGGCCTTCAGCAGCAGGGGGCTTTGGAGGCACTTGGGCTGGTTCGACCACATGCACGAGCAGCGAGCAGTCCGAGTAACAGCAAAGAGAGGATAAGCGAAGCATAGGAGAACCCAGCAACCCAGCAGCCAGCACCAACACCAGAGACAGCCAGCCACCAAGCACCAGCACCAGAACAGCACAGCAACCACACCAGCAGAAGCACGCAGGCCATTCAAAGAGTCAGTAGACCAAGGGTTGGGAATGGTGGTTCTGTCCTTCTTGCCAGGGCTGGCAGGAGTAGGCACAGACTTTCTCTTCTTCCCTGACTGACGAACCATGGTGTTAGTCGAAGATCAGATTTAGGCCCAATACTGTTTAATATCTTAATAAACAATTTAGATGAGGAAATAGAAAGGGAACTCATCAAATTTGATGACACTAAGTTGGCAGGAATGGCCAACAATCCAGAAGATAGGTTCAAGATCCAGATGAATCTTGACAGACTTGAAAAACCACTCCTCTCTAACAAAATGAAATTTAATGTAGAGAAAATAAGGTTTTACACCTAGTTAAAAAAAACCAAATGTACAGGTACAGATTAGGTAAAACATGGATCAATCGCAGTAACTATGAGAAGGATCTTGGAGTCCTAGTGGATAATCATATAAATATGAACTAGCAGTATAAAGCAGCAGCCAAAACCGCCAACACAATTCTAAGTTGCATTAACAAAAATATAAAATCAAGAACACATTATGTATAAATACCACTTTATAAAGCCCTAATAAGACCACATTTAGAATACTGCATCCAGTTTTGGTCACCATATTATAAAAATATGTAGAGATTCTGGAAACACTGCAAAAAAGAACAACAAAGATAATTAGGGGGCTGGATGCTAAAACAGATGAACAATGATTGCAGGAATTGAGTTTGTTTAGTCTAGTGAAAAGAAGGACTTGAAGCTACATTCTAGCAGAGCTTCAATATTTGAGGAACTGCCACAAAGAAGAGACACAGCCTATTTCCAACATACATACATACATACATACATACATACATACATACATACATACATACATACATACATGCCAAGGCCATAGTCATAATAATTTAAACAATAAGAAAAGGAACTCAAGAGGAATTATAATACCTCAAAAGTAGTGGAATATGCATTCTGCTTGAGTGAAATAAGATACTAAATCTGTTCTTTGGAGCTAACAACACAGCATTCAAGGATTATCATTCAGGCCCACTCTTTTTTACTCCTTATTTGAGTGGACTTTGCAGTCTTCTGGTCTCTTGGGTAAACATTATATAGGCACAGATACAAAACACTGCTACAGTGATCTTCATGTATAGTATTTCCAGGATCATGAAAAGAGAGGGAAAATGAGAACAGTTGGTCTGAACATAGCAAAAGTATAAATCCAAAACAAGCTGGGAAAAGATAGAAGTTTGACAAGATTTTGACAAGCAAATAATTATTTTGTCTAAAAATAAAGTATCGAAGTGAAATATTCCATTTCTGAAACAAAATGCAATGAATTTTTTGTTTGTTTATTATTGTAGACAGAATAGATTGATATAGATTGATATATATTTTTCTTTTATGTATCCTTGTATTCATAACTATGTTTTTACTTATACCTATTATCTTGTAAGCAATTGACAAAAATAAATAAATAAATAAACAATCAGTTTTTCTTGGCACTTGGTGCCTCCTTCTATTGTAATCCTCCACACCCCTTTATTTTCTTGTCCTAGGCTCTGGCTTTGATCCCCTTATACATAATTGCATCATTCTAGGATCCAGTCTTGGTGTTGCCATCCACCACCAACCTGAATAAATTAGATTATTTAAAACCCAGCTTGCTTCCTGTAAAGCCACTGGATGAAAAAAAGATAATTCTCCAAGTGCACAGTTTTATGGTATAATCTTTTCCTGCTATTAAAGAGCTTAATGCATGGGGCTGACCCTGATTCAACCAAATTTACGGAGCCCATTAACCGTAATCCTCAAAGGAGGGGATGGAAAAAAGCTAAAGCTCCTTTCAAATGCAAGGAAGAAACAATCTCCATTTAACCTGCAATTCTCCACTACACTGTAGAAACATTAATAAAGAAAAGAAGTCAACAGAAAATAGGAAGAAGGAACAATTTAGGTTAGTTCTGCTGCATATCTTTCAAGGAACATCTTCTGGAATGATTACTGAAGGCAAAAGTGAACTAGAGAAAAATACAGATTTATATCAACAAAAAAACCCCATGTACATATGCTTAGTATGCTATAATTATGTACATATAATAACTATAATTTAAATAAAAAATACAGACATGTTATTCCTGGGAAAGACTATAACCATTTGGACTGGAAATCTTTCAAATAAAGAACTGTCCTCCGTAAAATAAGATACAGATTTTCCTAGACTGTTTAAAGAAATCCACAGAATGAATAACATAAAAAAAAATATTGGTATCAGAGAAAGGTTTTTTTAATAGAACAACCTAATTTCTATAACAATGAACTAGATTCCTCTGAGAAACTCAGTTGTAAGTTGTAATTATATTTCTTATTTGCTATTTTTCCTCAACAGGGACACTCAACTATTTTGCCTATCCTTCTAATATAATCTAAATCAGACATGTACAATCTGATCTTCCAAATCTTGTTTGTTCGTATCTGCTTTCAAGGGAGGTTTTTATTGAGAAAAATGTTTTTCCACAAAACCAAATAAGTCATCTGAAAAATAATTGCCTTTGAAATGGCAGAATTCCTTTCTTTTTCTTGAGCTCTAACCTATATTTAAAATCAAAACTGCAGTAACTACAGCCAACATCATGTTTCCTCATTCCTAGCATGCTTCTAGTAGTACTGCAGATAGGTTTCAAAGTGACTGATGAAATTGGGGAGAATAGCATGGATTTTAGACTGGACTGAAAACACATTCAAGTCATCAACAAATAGATAAAATATGCCATATAAAATAAAACTCTAAATAAAATAAAGATCAAATGTCAATTTTTTAAACAAAGTTCAAGTTTAACACAATTATTATATGTATATTTAGTGCCACATGCATTGAAAGAAGAGCAGCAGCAGTCTAGATATAATTTTGCCATTCTTGAGGAAGAAGAGTTTTTCAACAGATATCTGATAAAGCTGAATTGATTTTCATATGCACACAAGAACTGTTGCTGAAGAGAAGTTTCAACTTATTTTAAATAATTTTATGCCAATCATCTCATAACAGTGACTTTGATGGTATAACAAGGATTAATACAATAGAAAGAAACAATGGCCTATGACCCATGCTTTACATTCCGATCTTAAAACCAGATAAGCAGCATATAATACCTGGTCCAAATGCCTGGGGAAACAGCCCAGTTTGCATGCAGTTTACATATTTCCCATTAATAGTTGAAAAAGAACATAATATCTTTCACAGAAATTCAACTAAAGACGAACATGAACTGATATTTGCTGAACTATATCCTCAGATGTAGCTCATTTCAGTTTAATAACAGCATCTTCTCCATTCAAAGAGGCAATGTATCACATACTGTGTGAGAACTTCTTGCAATGAGTGTAGAAGTTCCCCAAATAGAAAGAAGTTGCAGTGGAAGTTGTTCTGATAAATGTAGATACCATTTTAATGAAAATGCCATCAGAGGAGGAATAAACACTTCCCCTCTCCCAACACCTCTTACATGCAGGCTTCAGATTCACACACAAATACACAATATCTCACATCCCAGCCAGTTTGTTTCCTTAAACTCAATTTTTAAGCCGAGTGAACAACAAAGGAAGCAATGATAGAATTAATGTCTTAAAAGAAAAGATGATTAGGGGGCTAGAAGCTAAAATATATGAAGAACAGTTGCAAGAATTGGGTTTGTCTAGTCTAGTGAAAAGAAGAACTAGGGGTATGTATGATAGCAGTGTTCCAATATTTGAGGGGCTGCCACAAAAAGAAGGTGTCAAACTATTTTCCAAAGCACCAGAAGGCAAGACAAGAATGAACGAATGGAAACTAATCAAGGAGAGTGGCAACCTAGAACTAAGGAGAAATTTCCTAACAATGTAAACAATCAAGCAATGGAATGGCTTGCTTTCAGAAGTTGTGGGTGGTCCACCACTGGAGGCTTTTAAGAAGAGACTTGTCTGGAATAGTGTAGCGTCTCCTGCTTGTGCAGGGGGGATTGCATTAGAAGATCTCCAAAGTCCCTTCCAATTCTGTTAACAGTATTCTGATCAGGGATAGGAAGTGAATTTGAAGTAATTCTTAGCACTGAGAAGAGAAGGCTGAGAGGGAATAAACAGATGAAAAGATGCTGTATAGAAAAGGGTCAAGTTTTGTTCTTCCCTCACCTGTTCCTAAACATAGCATATAAAGTATAGATTTGGGATACAGAAGAAAGATTCCTAGCAGTAAATGTATTCAGAATAATGCAAGGACATGATGGATTCCCTTTCACGGGTTGAAATGAGGTGGAGGCTTGAAACTGTCTCAAAGATTTCTGCAGAGGGATGAACTCCATGACTTAAATGGCCGTTTTCAGCTTCATGATTCTAAAGAAGGAATTATGTTAATCAGTTTTTATGGCAAAATTAATGTGGCATATATTTTTGTGGATTTATGAATCTTTGGTTTTTTTGATACCAAAAATGATTCTGTGGTAGAGAAAGATTCTTGAATATAAACAAATGAATTTAATCTCGGGTTGATAATTTGGGATTCAAATTTTCCTATGGCAAGTTCTCTGAGCAGATTCCTTAATATGTATTTGATTTTCTATCACAATCTTTATGTAGCTTTTCAATATAGTACTTCACCACCCGTACATTCCCACTTGTATTCCTCTCTTCATGCAGGAGAGGCTTCAGTGGAAGAAATAAAAAAAACTGTGAATATTTCCCATTTTCACTTTTGTTTTTCATAAAGACAGTCAGACTCTGACATAAACAACAATTTACACCCAGCATTTATTTTGGAAATTACAGTGGCATGTTGCTAACGCACACAGATAAATAATGTTTTATGGGATTCTACGGAGTTCTTTCAAGGGAGCGTATGTTTAGTAGAAACAAGAGGATTTACAAAATGGAGCACACCAGATTTAGCAGTTAATCCTGGTAACATATAAACACTCAAAGAACTCCACAATTAAAACAAATTAAAAGGGACAGAAAAGAATGAGCATCACATTTGTGTGTGTGTGTGTGTGTGTGTGTGCGTGCGCACGTGCGTGCTTACATACATACACACATCATCAACACCACTGGATATATTTGTATCAAATTCAAAAAATTTATTAGTTTATCCAAATACAATATTAAGCCCCTATCACACTGAACCAACGGATGCAAAGAGGATGTAAAACGGACAAAAAAGCTTGCCATCCATTGGAAACGCGATGTAACTTACTTGCCTCCGTTTTGCTTCCTCTCTATCCATCCAGCATCCGTCTATTGACGTTTCATCCGCTCAGAAAGTTTTGGGCTGCCCAAAACTTTGTTGCGGAAAATGTATCCAGTTCGTCCGTTCTGCATCTGCTACGCATCCGTCTGCATCCGTTACGCATCCGCTATATCCGCTAGGCATCCATTTCCGCATCCGCCGCAACTCGCATCCACTTGGGCGCAGGGAGGAAGCGGAACGACGCAGGACGGATGCAGAACAGATGCCTAGCAGATGCAGCACGGAAACAAGCATTAAAAACGGAAAAAACGTTCGCAGAGGGACTATTTCGGATATTAAGGTGTCTGCAGGATGCCTAGAGGATGCCTCGAGATGCCTAGCGAAAACCTATATTTCCTAATAAAAAGGGGGAGCAACTCATCTGCATCTCACTTTCAAGAACAGCACCCACAGCGGTGCAGACCCTCTGGCAGCCTTATCACTCTCACTCCTCTTTTCTAAGCAACGCAGTGCAAGTCCACCATAGTCAACAAACCGCACATTTGAGATGCGTATCATGTCGGCAACAGTGCGAAGCCATCTGCAGGCTCTGTGAACTCACTGCGAGAAAAAAAGAGGCAGCCAAAAAGAGTCTGGGTCCGAAGATGGTTCACCAGAAAGCAGAGGACGGACTGTACAGCAAGCTGATGGTGGAGCTCAGGAACGAAGACACTCGGCGTTCCAGAACTTCATGAGGATGCCTCCAGCCATGTTTTGAATGAAGTTGTGCAGCGGCTGACACCCAGGTTGACCAAGCAGAGCACCAGGTTCCGGCCCAGCCTGGAACCTGGGCTCAAGGTGGCACTCACTCTGCACCACCTGGCCTCCGGGACCACCTACAGAGCATGCTGTACGGCTGGAGGTGTGCCATCCAACACCATCAGCATTGTGGTCAAGAGAAGTGGTGCAGGCCATCATCTAGAATACAAGGACCAGCTCCTCCAGTACCCCTCCACTGAAAAGGATGGAAGAAAGTTGCAGAGCATGGTATCAGAAGTGGAACTTCCCCCACACCGTTGGAGCCATCGATGGCAAGCACGTGCCTGCAAAATCTCCACCCAACTCAGGGTCCACTTATGTCGACATGCTGCTACAAGTTCATGTACATCGAGGCTTCAGGCAACAGCTCATCTTCAGATGCCCAGGTATACAACGCCAGTGTCCTCAAGGAGGGGTGGAAAACAACCTCATCGTGGGTTTCCCAGATCCAGACCCGCTGCCCAAGACACCAAATGTGCCCTGCTTCATCGTGGGGAATGATGCCTTCTCCCTCACAACCTACCTCATGAAGCCTTACACCTCCAGACGCCTCACCTGTAAAGAGAGGATCTTCAACTACAGGCTGTCCAGGGCAAGGCAGGTGGTGGACCACGCTTTGGCATCCTGGCCACAGGTTCCAGGTACTTCTCACCAACCATGCAGCATAGCCCAGAGACCGTGAGGAGGATCATGGTAGCTTGCTGCATCCTGCACAATCTCATGCGCACCCACTACCCAGTGTTACAGGACAGGCTTGTGGACCATCAGCAAGGCAATGGGACATGAGCCTGGGAAATGGAGGCAAGGGCGAAACCTGATAGACACTGTGGATGTTCAAGGCCCCAACAGAGCCTCATGTGAAGGGAAGAAGCAGCGCATCCTCCTGAGACGCTGGTGCAAACTCCCCAGCTGAGGCAGTGGAGTGGCAAGACAGGATGGTAGATGCTAATGGATGCTTCCTTCAGCCTGTCTCATCCCACGGATGAGATTGGGCCATGTATGTTGGTGGGCTGCAATGAACAGGGCGTTAATAAAGAGTTGTGTTTATGTGACATGTGTGGATATACATTATTATTGATAATAAGTGAGCCATAGTGTGACCTGGGGTGTGGACCAACAGTCCCACTATGTGCGCTGAGTTTATCTACATCGCTACACACAAATATTAACCACATTATCCCCAACAAGTATTCCCATGATCTCACACTATTCTCACCAAGTCCCCTGCCCAAACCCTCCACGCATATCATTAACCCATCCCACAAAGCATGCAAGGCTTAAACATTTCTAAAGTTTCTACCAACGCTTTATTAAAAAAAGAAATGAATGAAAAATGACTTTAATCTTAACAAACAATGACACAATAGCTAGACAAAAAATCATCTCTGCCATCCTCTCTTCTCAGTCTCGTCAGGGTGAAGGGTCCAGTGCTGTGAGGTGGCTTGTGCTGGATGTCTGTTCATCAGCTCCTCCAGAAGCAGAAGCAGCAGAAGCGCCAGCCCCAGCAAGAACGAGAGCCAATGCTGCAGAACCCAGGGAACCAGAGTGAGGGCCAGGGGGCAGGATGGTAGCCCTGTCCCTCTTGCCAAGGCTGGCAGCAGATGGCTAGGCTTGCTGTGCTTCTGCATGGTTGTGGGGTTGCTGCCTGGCAGGGAGGCGGCAGGACCAAGGCTGGCAGGAGGCAGGCACCAAGGCTGGCAGGAAGGCTGGCAAGGAGGCAGGCACCAAGGCTAGCAGGCGAGCAGACAGCAAGGCTGGCAGGAAGGTTGGCAGGAAGGCTGCAGGCAGGCAGGCACAAGGCTGGCAGGAAGGCTGGCACCCATGCAGGCACCAAGGCTGGCAGGGAGGCAGGCACCAAGGCTGGCAGGAGGCATCACCAAGGCTGCAGGCAGACATGAACCAAGGCTGCGCAGGCAGACTGGTGCAGCAAGGCTTGCAGGCAGGCTGGCAGCAAGGCTGGCAGGGACGCTGGCAGCAAGGCTGGCAGCAAGGCTTGCAGCGAGACATGCAGCAGGGCAGGCAAGGCAGCCAATCCGTGCCGCAGGTCTTTTCCTCTGAATGCGACCTGCTTTCCGAGCTGCTTCCGTTATATCCGTGGGGTGACGCAATGCATCCTCCCCGCATGCACAATTAACGCCAGGCATCCATTAGGCTTCCGCTGTGCATCCGCTGTGCATCCACTTCATCCGCTAGGCTTCCGCTCTGCATCCGCTCTTTCGCGTTCCGCGTCTGCTTTGCTGCGGCCCCCCGGAAGCCTAGCGGACGTGCCATCCGCTCCCATCCGTTTCCATCCGCTGGGCTTCCGTTCCGCATCTGCTTTGCATCTGCCCTGCGTCCTCCACGCGACTGTGTTATCCGCTCCGGTTATGCAATTTTTGCCCCTTTTGAGAGCGGAATAACAACGGATGGAACATTTTGCTCGTCCGCTGTGTTCTTTTTGCATCCGTTGGGCAGTGTGACATGGGCTTAAAATACAAAAGAAAATAATGGAAAAATAAGGTAGCAAAAGGGAAAGTGGAAAGTGTCGAACAAAGAGAAAAAAGAAAGAAAAATTGTTGATTTCTGACTCATTTTAGTGCAGTAGAAAAGGATAAGAGCATCAAACCTCAACTTTTCATTTTTATATAATAATATAAACTAACCATTTCAGTAACACCAAACCTATCTAATTGGTAAAACCCAAAATCAAAGTTTCATTTCTTTTCCATCTCAAGTAAAATGCCCCAAAGTGGTTTCCAAGTCGAAGCAGAGTTAACTGTTATTTTCTTTAATCAGAGCAGTCACTTTGGCCATCTCTGCTAACTCCATTGATTTTTGCAGCCATTCATTCATTGTGGGTATCAAAGTATCTTTCCATTTTTGTTGGATGCATTTGGATCAAAGATCATGTACAACATTTCTTATATTGCTTCTGAATAATATCATTGAGATTCCATGGATTGTACTTCATTGACATATAATAGAAACATTAGCCTTCCTCTCAACATTTTAGCTATTTGTGATATAGGTGATAAAATAGAAGTTGTCACAGGTATGTTATCTTCTTTGGGTCATCACTGTCATATCCATGGACAGAGATACATCCTGCATACCAGTCTTGATTCCTATAGATTAATCTTGTAATGACTTGGTGTATCCACATTGGTCTTTTTAGAAATATTCCATTTTTCTTTTAGCAGAAATAGTCATGCCTTCAATTTCTTATTTTACAGAATTTGCAATTCTTCCCAGAAATTCTTCTCATTTTTGGATTTCAAATAGTTGGATTTATCTACCTTCCATCTTATTTTATCAAAATGCAAACTTCTAATATCCAATAAACAAGTCTGATTCTTCTTTATTCCTCTAGCTCTTGAAATTATAAATTCAGTGGTAACATGATTTTCTCCCAACATTACAATCAATTTTGGTTTTCATTAAACTTCTTCCTATTAAATCCAGTTATGCCCTATAGAGTATATTTCAACCATGTACTGTTTTCATGTTTCTTCCTAAACATTTTACATTACAAAACCTGTCCAATGTCATTTAATTATTCTTACTAAATAAATGCATTTATTAGCATCACAGTATTACAAAAATCATACATGCATACTTAAAATCTGTTACCTAAAATCAGATATTCCAAAAAAGATAATATAGTGATTTGTAATGCGGCTTTTTAACTTTATATCATAGCAAGTCATGATATAAGAATCTTAAGATTAAAATGCTGGCTGGATATCAGTCACAAGTGGCTTGGGTCAGTTATTTCTGCTCTCCTCAGGATTTGCTTGAATATGTAAAGCCTTCAAACTGAATAGAAAAAGGTGCATGCACATTGATTACATACACCCTTTTTTCCATTAAAGCTGGTTATGTTCAGTTGAAAATTATAAATGAAAAGACTATTTTACCTAAAAAGAAATATAGCTCTAGGCATGATCTGTGAATGTGTTTTCCATGCGGTAAATTCTAGATTAATTAAATCCCCAAAGTTGCTTCACAACATGTGAATATGTCTTTCAGAACTGAATCCAAACTACTGCCCAGCCTAGTAGATAGTCTAGCTCAGAGCTCTCATCACAGAAGATACAAATTTTGATCAGCTTGCAACACAATGCAGATAGAATCTGGACCAAGTTGATTGATACTGTACAATATAAGACAAAATCTAGTAGGACCATGGACAGAGGTTATACAAAGTAAGTAGTTTCTCTCACAAACTTCAAATTCTGAAACTTTTAAAATCATTTGGCTAGTAATTCTGAAGGTTAAATTTGCATCATATCAGTTGGCCACAAAGATAGATAATTTTTTTCTAATGCTTGGCTACCTTTCATTGACTTTATTATTAGTAAGTAATGGACAGCATTAAAATGGGTATCCTAGGTAGGAGTTTAACAAAAGTGGAAAAATTCAGTCCCATGTCCAGAAGTCCTTAATTTTGGAAAGCTATTTACTTTCTGCACAGTAATATTCTATACTCAGTATAATAATAATAATCCAGAAAGAAAAGATACAAAGAACCAAAGTTTAATTTCACAAATTATATCTTGGTATTGTATTTGCATTAAGGTGCCCTCTTTCTTTTAAAATTCCTGTGAAGTAAGCTTTCTCATCAAGGAAATAAATGCCAAATTTAGCTAGTAAATTTCACAGATGAGTAGAAATTTGAGTTTCCTCCTCCCTGTACTGCAATAATCAGTAATTATTGTAATCAAAGTGCAGTTGCACAATTTGATTATTCAAGTCAGTGAAAATGACATTGGAAATTTAATATGGCCATAGACTATATGGTTGCTGATAGACTATCGTTGCCCACTCCTGAAAGTTGCAATTTCAGAGCTGATCTTCTCATACATCTATTTCTTGAATAAATTGTTCATAACAATTAAGAGTGGCACTAAACTGAAATATGAAAATATGACCAATATTGATAGGTAATTTTGTTAATCTTATCTGTAATTAGCTTAAATACAAAACATTTGTCAAACTCAATAATAGTTACCTTTCCTTTCTCTAAAATACTATATCCAGTTCTGGGCATCATATATTAAGAAGGACATTGACAAATTGGAGCATATCCAGAAGACAGTAAATAAAATGATAAAGGGCCTAGAAGAAAAATCTTTTGATTTTAGTTGGATGCTTGGCTTGGAGGGAAAAATGAAAATGACTGGAAGGGGACATAATAGCTTCTTCAGATATCTGAAGATTGGACAGAATTTTTCAGAATTGTTCCAGAAGACAGGACAATTATTACACAGACATAAGTTTTGGCAGGACATTTGTAAGAATCTTTAATGTTAAGAGTCACTCTGCAAGGGAATAGAATGCCTTGAGCAGTGGTGAATGTTTTATCATTTCAGTACTTAAACAGAGACTTTGGGAATGTAAATGCAGCTTCTAGCAATCTCCAACATTCTATTACAATTTAGAACACGTATTTTGAATATATGTCCAGAAGGTTAGCTTAGTTACTGTAGTGAAAAATATCTACATCTTTTTAAAACTTGAAGACTAACATATTTATGATCATGTAACATTTGTGAGTTAAAATCCATGCCATAATATTCATAAATAATTATCTTGAAGAGCATTGATATGGGGATGGGCAAATGATAAAATCAGAGAGAAAAGAAAAGGAGAAAATACCTTACGATAAGGAATGCCAGTGTTATTTAATTATCAAGAAAAAATATTAGTCATGAAATATCACAATTTTTACTTTTATTTCCATTATAGTTTTGAATTTTTTAAAGTCTCATGGGATGTATGTGGCTTAATGCTTTGTGGGATATGAGGTGTTATCAAAATAGTTAATATGTATATTAATCAATCACATCCAATATGTATTGGATGAATTTTGTATCTTTTTTTGTTATACAGGCTGATAGTATATTCTAAAAGCATTTCTAATCTGGACTCCAGATTAGACAAACGTTTAACTGACAGAATTACAGATATCATTGGTAAACTGAGATGCTCTTACAATAAAGCTGAATATTTTTTTAAAAAATTCCCAATGCAAATAAACTAAACAAAATTCAAACAAGCAACCATTAAATATATATTCTGGATTGTAATCCAATTATTTAGGGAGATGACTCATCATATATTCTGGGAAAAACTTGTTCTATTTTCTTGCTCACTGCTATGTCATGAATCTCTTGTTCATATAAACAACATTATCTATGTTCTTCAGTGAACCATTGAAGGGTATGGGGGAGTGTTTGCACTATCCATATGCTGTCATAATAAATATTACATATTCTATTTGTCATGTATGTATTTAATCAAGTTTATAAGAACCACCCAACACAATAAAATCTGGTAAAAATTACCAAACATTCTCAAAAAAGTGCTATAATCTAACTACGCTGACATTTACCACCACTTTCCCCCAAAGAAATATGGCTTGGTAATATCAGTTAAATCAGCTTGGTTCACACATGCTAAACTACCAAAATATCTAACTGCTTAAATTTAGCACCAAATTTAGTTATGTCACAACTTATCACAATACCTTAGATGATTATATCTGCCAAAGAGTTAGGATTAAGATGGGATTAAGGATAGTTAGGACTGACCAATTGGTTTATATGTATGTAGACATTACAGACTAAACTAGCTATTCATAGTTATTCTCCCATGACAGTAGTAAAGAAAAGTAAAATTTCAATGTTTTGATTCAGATTCCAAATTGATAGCGATATATATGGTTGCACTCTGCTTTTTATGTTGTTATATTCTCTCTCTGTAAAGTGTTCAAGGATTTGATTTAGCACTTGGTGGACATTCAAAACCAGATTCCTTGATAATTTCAAACAAATTCCACTTTATGCATATCCCAATTTAATAATTATGGAGGAAAAAATATGTATTCATTTTATTGGACCTCTCATTAACCATGTTATCACCCTGAAGTATTTTGTAACAGTACTAAACCTACATGGATATTACGCTGAAGAAAGTGAAACTAGGTGGTTCTTATAGGACAGATTCATAGTGTGTATGAGAGAGATATGCCTCTTATACATAAGCACATTACAATTTTTTAACCATTACAGTATACATATCTTACATGTAAACAAGAAAAAGATACAGCCAAATTGAACTTTATCATCACTTCCATTTCTGCCTTGGATAATTCTTATGGAAACAAACAATTAAAATGGAATGGCTTGATTGGACCCTGTGGTGTTACGTTGTGCTAATTCATCTGAATCATCAACAAGTATAAGTGGCCTCTAAAAGAATGAGTGATTTTTAGATGAAGAAATTTTGCATCATATTTTAGATAAAATCTTTAAGTTTAATTCCAAAGATTCTTTGATCTTTAGAAACATATCAAGATGTTTATTTGGTAGAAGTGCTATCCTAAACGATGTTGCATTTTTCTCTGGCTCATCAGATTAATCTAAATGTTCAGTCTTTCAACCCAAGTAGAATATGATTCAAAAGCCTTAAATCCAACTACACTTGCTATGAGTGCTTGCTATAAGTGTCTCTTTACTGTAAAAGAGCCTTCTCCAACCTAGGAGACTGCAAGACTACATTGTTAGGGCTCTTCAGCAGCCCAGCAGAAAAATATGTTCATCACAATATTTACTGCCTCAATATTTACTGTCGACCTCTGTTCTGCCATAGCAATGGCAGAATCAACAACTGCTGCAGTTCTACTGTTTGATGTAAGAGAAATTAAGAAGGAATGTAATTAGTGGCTTTCAGTGGTTTTGTTTCCACAAACTACTACCTAGTGCAGAAGTTAGCAACTTTCTTCTATGTAAGCGACCAGAGACAATGCAACCATTGCTATTGCCATTTCTGAGGCCAAATTACCTCTGCCTTCATCAAGATGATTGGTTAGAATGGCCACTGAAGAAAGCAAGCCATCTCCAGCCCATTGGTTATAGGTTATCAGCCTCTGGCCTACTGGCACTTGGAATTGTGTGTTTATCAACCTGTTAAGTGCTTTATTAAGAGATTACAGACATAGATATGCTTCATGCTTTTGATCCAAATTATTTCTGAACAAATATTTTTCTTTTGAAAAAGTTAAACTCATGTACCAAATAGCATGGCCAATGAGTCACCAAAGCAAAATAGGCACAAAGTGAAATAGGATGTGATGGATTATGAACAATTTTAATGTTCAACAAATATTGTAAGAAAATGATAATCTTGGCCATGTATGCAATTCTGGAAGTAGCTTCCACCTAAGTAACAAAGTAATAACAAATATGGTCTGTTATTAGCAGAAGTAATGGTCCCAGCATTGCACACATGGCATAACCCAGCTCTCTTTAAAACTGTGGAGTATAGGACTAGTGATTTTTTTAAAGCAAGTAAAGTGAAACAGAAGCCAGGTATCTGTCAAGCATAAATGTCCTGGTCCACAATCTAACCTACTAATGGTTAACACTATATATGTGTGTGTGTGTGTGTGTGTGTGTGTGTATGTGCTAAAATACACCCAGGGTTAAAAAAACAAAAGTCTCAGGCAAAAAGGGAAAACATTACTAAAATTGAAATAGCTAAAAATTAAAGTCACTTTTAAATGTGAGCTGAAATTAGATGAAGACAACATCATGACAGCTTGTCTTTAAAAAGCAGGAGACCAAGTTACACTTTACCCATAAAAGCAGGCTAAGTGACTTTGGACTAGTCACTCAGTCCAACCCTCCTCATAGGGCTGTTGTGATGGGAAAAATAGGGGGAGAGAGGAGTATTAGATATATTTGCTGCCTTGAATTGTTTATAAAAATAATAAAAATGAGGCACAAATATAATAATAAATAAATAAAATTTATGGCATGGATAGAGGGATGTGAGGATTAGCCCTTAAATGGATGTTTGAAATGCTGGGTCTGTGGCCATTATAAAATTAATTTATTGATAAATGGATGTTCAATACATGGCGACTTGAAGGATGCACAGAACTGGCAGATGAATCTTATATCTGATGTACATATGCTTTGATTTAAGCAAACATTGCCATAAATTGTCAGATTACTTATTCATTTTCAGCATTTCCAGACAATGTAAGTGACATATGTCGTGATACATTAATGGAAATATAGAGTAAAGGCAGGAATATTCCTGCCCTTCTCTATATTTTTCTTTGTTTTTTTAGACTTTGATTTATTATTTTTTCTTTGGTTTATTAAACTTCTTTATATTTGAATTCAGGAAAAGAATCTGTAAAGAATTTGTTTTTCACCTATTCGGTTTAGAGATCATTCGCAGGTATTTTTTTATGTTTTGAAATTATTTAGAAAACTCTGTTCTATTCAATATGGTCTGTAGAGCAAAAACAAAAACAAAACAAAAAAATCCTGCTGTCAATTTACATGAGCAGGTCTCCCATTAATATATAATCGTGCTGCGCATGTGTGAGGGTGGCCCTTTCTATGATAGCTTTATTACCACTAAGTGGCAATTAATAACTGGCTTTATATATATAATAGCCTGTTAATATTTTGAGTTCTTGCTATCGCACTGTTGTTATGACGGCAATTGTGAATTAAAACCGAAAGGGGGAAGTCCTCCTTCCTTTTCTTGCTTCCAGCTGAAGAAGTTTCCTCTCTGTTACCAAAAGTTTGCCTAGTCTTATTTTTATAGCTGGGTGAAAAAGGATTTACAGGGAGCTGAAATCACTGGAGCTAATTAGTTGAATGGCCCTATTATTTATCCAGGGACACGTACTACAATAATTGCTATTGCAGGTTTCAAGCATCTCCAGGATATTAATTCCAGAGCTCTCGTGTCATCTCAGTACAGTAAAACTTCCAAATGGCACCCTGAAGGTGCATAATCTCATTTTAAAACTCCTTTTTCTTCTTTTTTTTCTAGGAGAACTGGCAGAATTTCCTTCCATAAAAGCTGAAAAAGGAGGGAAGGAACTCATAATATTTTCCTCATAAGAAAACACTAATATTTTTCTTATTATATTTTTCCCCATCAGTCCACTGACCTTTTCTTTCCTATTCTTAAGCTTTCAGGGAAGGGATTGCTATAGCATACAATTTATTTGGAAACTAGATCCATTACCCACCCAGTGATTAAGGGAGATTTTACATGATTTCCCTCGCAGGATTTGGCACTCACACAAATAACAAGGATTACCTACCTCTCATGTATAGGCAAAATTGAGTTATATTCCGTAGTATATAAAATACTGCTTTGAATTGCCCCAGAGAAATTCACAATGAAATATTGTGCTTCAGAGTCATAGAAAACATTTAGAATGCTTTGATATATCTTGGAATTTAGGGGATCTTTTATTGTGCCCACATATTTTGTATACTATGGAATCCAGATGATATTGAGATTTATAATAATCACGATGTGTCAATATAAATTGTAAGGATATAAGCAGCAAATTTACAGTCATACAGTCACAAGTGGGAGGGGATGGGTGATAAGATAGTAGTGCAGACTTTGTAGATAGTTGAACAGCGTTGAGGGAATTATTTGTTTAGCAGAGTGATGGCTTTCGGAAAAAAACTGTTCTTGTGTCTAGTTGTTCTGGTGTG
>BHFT01013585.1:0-15052 GCA_004320025.1 Laticauda laticaudata
TGCAGAACGGACGCATTGGATACATTTTCCACTCAAAAAGTTTTGAGCAGCTCAAAACTTTTTCAGTGGATGGAATCTCAGTCGACAGATGCTGGACGCTTAGAAAGGATGAAGAACGGAGGCAGTGAGTACACAACGGAAGCCTCACGTTAACCAACGGATGGCAAGTGTTTCTCTCCGTTTTACATCCTCTTTCCATCCGTTGATGCAGTGTGAGATGGGCTTTACCTAGTTTGATGATGAAATGTCTTCAGGAAAACAACCAAGTTCAGAGCATCAAGCACCCCTCATTTCAACCCTGAGCTACAAATATTCTCCTTTATTGATATTCCTCTTCCTCCCTCCTCTAATTCCACATCTGTCTTTTATTTGATCTGGTTCTGCTAGGCATTTGTTCTTGGTAACCTTCTGTGCACACTAAATCTAGGCATTCCTCTTCTCAGAACGATTTCTGCCAGTCATTCTTTTTCTTATGGGATTCAGAAATAAAGCTGCTGAAGGCAATAAAGGCACAGGTCTAGATCAATATACGAATAATCTTCTATTGACTGGCCAGATTGGAAATGAGTGAGGCCTGAGAAATCAATAAGATCTCCCACAGGATATGATGGTTCATGTGAACATGAGCTGTTGCTGATGGAAATACTTCAAGAGTTGGGTGCAATTCCTAATCATTAATCTTTAATGTCCTTTTTCTCATTATAGGTACACCAGAAATCTTTCTTTGTTTATGCATAATTGTGTTTAATGAATCAAAGGATACATTATAAGCAAAATTGTTACATAAATACAAATTATATACATACATAACCTCAAACATTAGTTTGATGATTTTTAATTAAAACAATGAACTCACTCTATTTGAATTCAAAAGACGTGCAAGCTGAGTTACCGCTATAATAGCCTGTTGAGCCAGTATGTTACTTTCTAAAGCTATTATGTAGATGAATAAATCTATGTGTTGTTTTTTTTAAGTACCATTTCAGTTTGGAGAAAGGAGAAACAAATTCTAGCCCTTTTTGTCTCTCCTTTCATTCTTCGGTCATCAAATTTTTAAACATGAATGAATACTATTAATTCAACAAATGGGAAGAGGCAATTGCGGGGAAAATACCCAGCAGAAAATTGAGCATCTTAATTTCAAATGAGATAAGTTTATCTCTTTTTTTATTTTTTCTTTGAAGGCAATGAAGACCACAAAAGTGCCTACCCTCTGGAACACTATACTCTCCAAGATTTATTTGGTCCTGAACCTGTGGACATTTGAGAAAGCTTTTAAAAAGTGGTATTTCCCCAAGTGTAGAAGTTGGGACACTACCTGGGTTCATAAGTTGCTGTTCTCAATTGCTATTGTGCATATGTATGATGTATGTACTGTTGATTATATTTGTGTTTTTAATTTTATAACAATTATCAAAAGACACTATCTTAAGATTGGCAGATACAAAAATGGATTAAAAATAGTTTTTAAAATAAGCTCATATTTCTGTGGTTGGTCACATAGTCAGCCACGTATTTAGTCTAGATTTGGCATTTTTATCCACCTATTAATTTCCAAGGACCTGGGGTAGGCAAGTGCTGTTGTTTGATAGCATTAAGGGTTTTGTCATAGGATGTAAGGTGCTCCAAGTAATTGTCTTTTTTGATTGATGGATGATGATTTTGTTAATGCTGATGATGTTTAAGTACTGATCCAGTTTTGGGAGTTCCATGCAAAGCACCTGTTATTATTGGTACTATCTGTACTTTCTTTTGCTACAGTCGTTCCACATCTATTTGTGGGTCTTTATATTTTGTTATTTATTTACTTATTTAAGTAAATAAATATTGGACAGCCTACAGTAAAAGATCAAAATAAAAAACAGTATATAAAAATTAAAATGTTAGAATTAAATTTTTAGAATTTTAAATATCAAAATCTTCTCCAGTTTTTTCTTTGCTGTGGAGTCCTTGGTGCTATTGATGTTTTCTTCAAATGTTTTATTACCATTTTGCTCTGTCAGTTTTGGTGGGGTGTTGCTTTGTCCTTAGTAGTTCTTTGATTAGGATATTGTTCACTGCTTGATTGTTTGACTAGTATTGCTCCTGGTGTTATTCCTGCTTATCTGGGTGTTGATTTTTGGCTAGGAGGCATCCTGGACTTTTTGCTTCCTTTCTAGCTTTTGTATTGTCTTTTTTGAATGGTGTGTAAATGTTGTTTATCTCTGTGTGCCTGTTGATGGCTGGTTTTTTGAGTGCCCACCTTCCAGGAATTTCCTAGTGTTCTTGGATTTTGCTTGGAGGTACAATTTCCACTTGAAATTATGGTTAAGTTTACTCATGTGTTATGAGATTGAGTATTCATTATGTCTTCTGGTTTGCCTGAAAGACTTGCCCAGGCAAGACTTGCCAGGAGTCAACTGACTTGGAGGAACACATATATACTTTTGGAGAAACTGTTGCACTGAAAGTAAAACTTTATTCTGTAGTCTTGGCAGCCTTGATCTAGCCTCCTTTGATACTGCATTTTTGAAGAAATAAGTGTGTTTTTGCTCAAGACAGCATGGCTATATATATTTGTACCAAGACAAATTCCTTGTGTCCAATTACTTGGCCAATAAAGAATTCTGTTCTGTTCTATTCTATTCTATTCTATTCTGCTTACTTTAAGAATGATCTAGTTTTCACCACAAAAAGCAGTGATTTGCTTAATCGTGGTTTGTTGAACACTGCACAATTGACAAGATTCACATGTCACATTGAGTCAGGAAAATCTTGCAACTCATGGGTGCATACAACTTGCTGAGGAAAGCCAAACAATGTTTTAGTTTAATTTAATACAGTGTATAATATGTTTACTATGGTATTGTTATAAAATCATTTTGCTACAAAAGTTCTATTTCACTATATTTCAATTATGCTTTTAATATATGTTTAGGAGATAAATAGGTTTTTAATATTGTGGATACTTTTGGGTGGCTTTACATTTAAATAATCTGGAAACTACTTCCAAGATGTAATCATATTAGTTTATTATGCTGCAAAACAACAAAGCAATTTATAATGCCTTAAAGCAGGGGTTGCCAACCTTTTGGGCCTCAGGGACCACCAAACTCAAAATTTTAGATCCCAGGGACCACTAACCAGTTCTGTGGGTGTGGCCTAATTTGTGGGTGTGGCTTGGTGGTCATGTGANTTTACCCAAAATCATTCAGTGATCTATCTATCTGCCATCGGCTAACTCAGTCTCTCAAATTTGCTTGCCGTGAGCCTGCACTGAATTTGCTTGCAAGTAAACCTTCAGTCCTAAGGGAGGTTCGGCTGTGCTGAGCCGAAGATCTAAAGACTAGCTAGAAAGCAAGAAATCCAACCATTTCCTGCTTCCTAGCTAATCTAAATCTCCTGGCACTGCAGAACAGATGATGGTTGGAAAAAGGAAAAATAGCAATTTAGCAGGGAAGTTTACCGGGTAAGGAGTGAGTGGGCAGGGAGGGTTCCTGCAGCAGCACAGCCTTGTGTTTCTGCGCAGCCTGGATTAATTGCTTTGTGGGGCTGCTCTGGGGGTGAGCTTTCTCTGTGGCCCACCAAAATTTTCTCATGGCCCACTGGTTGGCAACACTGCCTTAAAGAGCAACAAATGTATTAGGAATCATAAGATTCCCTGTTGTTCTTATAAAGTAGGAAAACTGTGAGAAAAGCAAATAAAATGCTGAATGACTGGGTCATTTTTTACTATTTTTCTTAATGGAATCTAAGCATTCTTAATATATGCCAGGGTACTGCATATGATTCGCAGTTGGTTGGATTTGGCTACAGTATGTTGGCTTGCAAGATAGAATCTACATTAGAAATTCCCCTTTGCACAAACCAGTGCAAGTATGCTTGGGAGTACAGGTAGTCCTCAACCTATGACCACAATTAAACCTAGAATGTCTGTTTCTAAGTGAGACACTTGTTAAATGAGCTTCGTCCCATTTTATGACCTTTCTTGCCACAGTTGTTAAGTGAATAATGTCTGTTAGATGAATCTGGCTTCCCTATTGACTTTGCTTTTCAGAATGTCACAAAAGGTGATCACATGACGCGGGACACTGCAACTGTCATAAATTCAGGCCTTCCCTGAGTTTATAAAGCCTTTTGTTCCAGATCTTGTCGAGGCCTCCATTTGCCAAGAACAGAGGCCTAAAGAACCATGGGATCAGGCGAGATCAGTAGCATAAGATCTTGCACTACTAATCTCATGGTACTTTAGGCCTCCATTCTCTGCAAACATCCTGAAGGCCTGAAGCATTGAACAGACCAAGAAACAGAAGGCTCCCTAGACCTTTGCAAGATGAGCATCCACAGGCCTAGTGCCTGGAGAGATCTGGTGGAGTGGGTGTGGGGTGTGGGGAAATAGGCAATGCGAATGTGGCAGAGCCTCTGCAGTAATTTGTAAATGTGAATAATTGCCATGGAGTTGCAACATTCATAATTGCAGGACTGTGTCATAAGTACTTGAGGGGGGTTAGGTCATAACTTTGAATGGTCGCTAAGTGAACTGTGTAATTCAGGGATTACCTGTATGAGTCTGTTGCCAAGCATCTGAATTTTGATCACATGACCATGGGGATTGTCATGCCCCTGTTGGAATCTGATTCCGAGGGGGAGGACAAACAGCTGACAGGGAGTGGGAGTGTTGCTCTGGTGGCTGAGGAGAAAACTGGGGAAGGGCACAGTCCATCTGGGCATTCAGAGGAAGACCCAGGCACATCCCCTCTGCATCCAAGGGCATGCAGAGAGGAAGGATAAGGGAGCAGCATGGGTTATGAGGGAGAAAAAGGCCCTGATTCCTTTCATTAGCTGCAGCTGGGAAAACAGGATAAAGAGGGTGTTTGCGCACAAAACCTTGCTGGAAGCAAAGCATGCATTATCTTTGTTTGTCAAGTCCTATCTGGGTTCTGGTGTCCTCCCAACTATATGTGTTCCGTTACCTTTTGAGTTCTGCAATTCCTTATCCTGCCCTGTCTCATTAATTGCTGCAGCATGATTTGTGTTTTTTTATTTATAATTTATATGTACGTTTGGTTCCTACTAAATTTCTTCCCTTTAAAAACTAACAGACAGGAAGAAGCAGGTGAAGCTAGGCAGAATTACATCCGATATCTGTACAATCAGCACAGGGCCCCCCAAGGCTGTGTGCTTTCTCCACTTCTCCCTATATACCAATGACAGCATCTCAAATGACAACAAAGAATCTGCATACAGACAGGAGGTTATACAACTTGCCTTGTGGTGTAACTGGAACAAACTGGAACTGAACACACTCAATTTCTAGGTTCAACTATATCACATGACCTAAAATGGACACCTAACATCAAAAACGTCATCAAAAAAGCACAACAAAGAATGTTCTTTCTCCTGCGCCAATTCAGAAAGCTCAAAGTGCCCAAGGAGCTGCTGATCCAGTTCTACAGAGGAATTATTGCACTTCTATAACTGTCTGGTTTGGTTCTGCAACCCAACAGGACAGACACAGACTTCAGAAGATAATTAGGACTGCAGAATAAACAATTACTACCCACCTGCCTTCCATCAAGGACCTGTATACTGCACAAGTCAAAAAGAGGGCTGTGAAAATATTTACAGACCTCTCACATCCGGACATAAACTGTTTCAACTCCTTCCTCAAAACAACGCTATAGAGCACTGCACACCAGAACAACTAGACACAAGAACATTTTTTTCCTGAAGCCACCACTCTGCTAAACAAATAATTCCCTCATCATTGTTCAACTATTAAGAAGTCTCCACTACTATTACTGTTAATCTTCTCATCACTCCTTATCACCCATCCCCTCCCATTTTTGATTAATAGGACTGTAACTCTGTCGCTTGTGTGAGGTGGAAGCAGATAAAAAAACCACCAAAAGATTCGTTGATCAAGGAAAAAAAGGTTTTATTTCACGTGTCTGCAGAGATGGGTTCCCTCAGGCATTGAAGGAACACAGAGCAAAATTCAGGCAGCATTTTTATCCCTAACTGTCCGCCCCCTCGTACGAGGGCTTGGCTCACATTCTTTCCGTTTTCAAATTGACACATATATTTCGAAGGTTCATACTAGCTCCCTATCTAGCAAAAGTAGTTACACGGTTTCTGACATTGCAGCACTTTATTACAATTCCCCATTGTTCTACTTTATCTTGTTTTTTCTCTTGTGCACAAACTGGAACACTTTCTTATTTAGCAGAGCTACTGAGTTTGAGAAACACTTCCTTATTCAATTCAATGGGCCATCCAACATGACTTCAGTTCTGCTCACAATCCCCTTTTTTTTCTTTTTCCATCTCTGGTCTCAAACTCAAGAAGCAGATCCTCTGCTTCTTTCAGAGTGATTTCTCTCTGATACATCATTAGAGGTTCTGCTTCTGCTTCTTTCTCAAATCTTAAACCAAGGATTTCCCTATCTTCCCACACGTTGTTATTGCACCAGGAGACACTGAACACAACAACACAACAATACACAGCATATAATAATCAATATAATTCCATTATGGTAGATCTAAACCAAGTGGAACTGGGAAGCCAAGACATAGTGTTCCCACAGGTCTGGCAATGAGGAGTCACCTCTTTGTGATAATGGATTAGAGCGAATACGTTCGTCCATTACTTTTACTGTCTTTGTAATATTGGTTGGAAATCATGGATGTATACAAAGCAATGTGAATGAATCAGAGCCACACACACACCCTTTTGTAGCTAATACAATGTCTAAAGCATACCTATTTTGTAGAGCAACCTGTCTTACTTCAGAAAGCTCGGTGTTAATCATTTTTAATATTCTTTTGTATCATTGAACATTGTTATCGTGAAGTTATTTAGAATATGTATATCTCGGTAGTTCATTGCTACTCCCAATGGTGTTATTATTCCACGGGAGATTTGGGTCCAGAGTCTCTGGGTAAGGCCAGATTCTGAGTCTCTTTTATTACACATCGGCCTTGGGGAAGGCCATCAAGTTTATATATCACCGGTATCACATACCCGAGTGTACATGCGCCACTCCGTAAGGTGGCATCTCCTGTATGCATATTTCCCACATAATACCCACCTAAAGTTTTCCATAGCATAGGTCTGTTGTGATGTTCGGGTCCAATTGATCATTTCTTCAAAATGCATACAACATCTGATACTGATTGATTAAAATAATCTAATTTATGATAACTCTTGATATAGCTATGTTACGACAGGATGATGGCATATCAAAAGTCTTATAACATTTTCCCAATCTCCTAAATGGAGCCCTCTAGTTTCATTTCTCCTAAAACACACGTACGCCATTTCCCTAAATGAACAAAAATCTTTCCTGTTATGTTTCATTCTACACCATATTTTTCTGTCCCGTGCCCCTGTGGTCTTACTCTGTTCTGATCAAGTGAAATTGCGTGTAGGATAATCCTTCACCTGTTCTTCTCTGGCATGTGCATGCATAACCAGCAATTGGTGATGTTCAAGGAATGTGAGACCTTCTTGAGATCATTTATGAACATATTGTCATCCCACAAGTCTGTTCCCAAGTCACCTGAAGGTCCAACATATTGTGAACTTCTTTGATGTATTAATGTAAATATAGTTGCAACAAATAGTCCTCTCCAGAGTTCAGCCGACATCTCCATGGTGGTTTCTGCTGGCTATTTCTTCAAGGTTACCTTTAACAGCTGACCGTCCACTGGGATTGCCTTCCAAGGTTCTCAGGTTCCGGTGCTTTCTTGACTCTGCTTAATGCGTCCAGCTCCTTCCAAGTACGTACTGCAGATTCAGTCGTCAGTAGCACCTGGTACGGACTTTCCCAGCTAGGTTGCAGTTTTTCAACTTCTCCAAGTCTTTATCAGGACCCAGTCCAAGCCTCGTGTGGGTGTTGGCTAACCAGCCAAAGGTGGTCATTGCACCAACAGTCCCTGTTTGTGAAGAGAAAGCAAAGACTGAGACAGTGCCAGCAAATATTTCCAAAGGAACAAGTTCCTGAACTCTGGTATGGGATTGCCTAGTTGGGCCAAATAGGGTATCCCATCAGCATTTCAAAAGGAGAAACCCAGTGTCTTTCCTTGGACAAGTTCTGATCCTTAGCAGAGCTAAGGGAAGATTCTTAGTCCATGGCAAGCCATTTTCAAGTTGTAGTTTGGTCAAGTGTTTCTTCAATTCCGCGTTCGCTTTTTCAATTTTTCTACTGGATTCAGGATGCCATGGCGTGTGTAATTCCCATTTCACCCCCACCACCTCCATTACCCTTTGCAGAACCTTTTGGGTGAAATGAGTTCCTCTGTTTGAATCTATTGCTTCCATCATTCCATATCGTGGGATAATCTGTTCTAGTAAGATGATATCTTCTCCTCATCTTCCGTTTTTAACATACACATGTGAACTTCCTTCCTTCTATCCATAATTCTATTCCAAAAACATCCAACAAGTCTCTTCCTAGCAAGTTCACCCCTGAACTTATAATACAATATTTCAGTTTCAGTAACCACATCATTCAATTCCAATCTCACCTCTTCCAAAATCTTGACCTCTTGGGATTTCCACTCACCCCAACCACCCTTAAAGTCTGCTTTGACTGCATGCTCCCTTTACCGGATAACATACAGATGTCCGGCTTGTGCCGGTGTCGATCAGGAACAGCCGTTCCTGATGGTCAGCACCCACTAACATATTTACCAATGGCTCCCTGCGGTCCCTCTTGGGGAGCCGAACCTCCCTAATCGTATAGGAGATAGCTTCGTCCTCTGGGGTTTTGGGCTTGGCTCACATTCTTTCTGTTTTCAAACTGACACATATATTTCGAAGGTTCGTACTAGCTCCCTATCTAGCAAAAGTAGTTGCACGGTTTCTGACATCGCAGCACTTTATTACAATTCCCCATTGTTTCTAGCCTTATCTTGTTTTTTCTCTTGTGCACAAACTGGAACACTTTCTTATTTAGCAGAGGCAGAGCTACTGAGTTTGAGACACACTTCCTTATTCAATTCAATGGGCCATCCAACATGACTTCGGTTCTGCTTACACTTGTATCCTTACAAATTATATTGACTGTTTCCTAGTGTGATTTGATTGCTCATTGTACCCTATGACTATCATTAAGTGTTGTACGTTATGATTCTTGACTCTTGATGAATGTATCTTTTCTTTTATGTATACTGAGGGTATTTACACAAAGACAAATTCTTTGTGTGTCCAATCATACTTGGCCAATAAAGAATTCTATTCTATTCTATTCTGTACTTGGAAGAGTTTTTTTTCCAGCCGATCATAACTGGACATTGGAGGCCAAGTTGGAGGAATTATAGGGATTTTATCTACTTTTGTGACTTTGTTGCTTTTGTGCCATGCACTGGGTTATCACAGGAATGCTGCAATGGTCGTTAAGTGTGAAAACTGGTCATAAGTCACTTTTTTCAGTGCTGTTGTAACTTTGGTCACTAAACAAACTGTTGTAAGTTGATGACTACCTGCCCAAGTGGGCTGGCGCTTGTGTTCTAACTAAATGAACTCATGGTATTCCCATTTACAAAGACTGCTTCTGGTGGCATAATTTGAACTAACACTGATAATCTCATCTAGACCTTCTGAATCTTTTTTAAAAGCTTCAGCTGACAAAGCAGTGATGGGCAGCAGAACTCTATGTGCTCATGGGTGTATCTGGTGGCGATCGCTGCATATATTGCAAATTGGAATTAAAAAGATGGAACGGTAAATAGAAATTTGCAATGCAAGAGGAGGAAATGCTAAAGAGAAAAGTACAGTAGTGAGCAAATAAGGAATATAAGGAAAGATAGAAAAACAGATGTGTCCTGTATCTCTACAACTCTGAAAAACGGGAAGGATGTCATAAAACGAGGGGTGGGATTCTACTGGTTCTGTCCACCTCTGTAGAACCGGTTGCTCTGAAGAGTAGCAGACATAGAACCGGTTCTATGTCTGTTGCTGTTTTGGCCCACCCTCCCGCCCGGGCTATTACCTGTCCTTTATTTCTTGCTTTTTCAACCTCAGCTGCTTTGTGCAGAACAGCTGCAGTTGAAAAAGTAGGAAAAAGGGGCTTTTCCAACCGTTGCACACCTGCACGCAGCGCTGCTCAGCTGTCCAGGCAGCTCAGCAGGTCGTAAATTGCACTCACACAACTCACGTGATTCACGCATGCATGCGTGACGCAGAGCAACAGAACCAGTAGTTATACCGGTTGGATCCCATCCCTGCATAAAACTGAATGAACGCTATTTGAATACACAGAAAGACATTGATGAATACATTCAGCGAAATGAAGATTTACAATTATGAAAGAAAAAACATGCTACTGTCTATAAGTGTGTCTTATAGTTATGGGTCAGGTATAAATGTAGAATATACATAGATAATTACAGCCAGTAAATGGTGATAATAAAAGAAAGAGTTTAGTATGGGGACAAATTGCACAACATTCTGGATAAATACAACTCAAGAGAAAACAATATCTGACAGATGATATGAATAGTTGACTGGGAATGAGACAAGAAAATACAGAAAAAGAACCCATTATTTGGAGACCTAAAAATGAACAAAATGGGTGATTATTTCCTGAGGGAAAAAACCAGTTTCAGTTATATTTTTTATATATAATTTTTATTTATGGTTGTTTATTTTATTTGTTCATGCACAGTGTGATGATTAGTACCTTAAAACATTATTTTTTGGAATGTTTCTGATTAAAATTGAGACAAATAGTGAAGACTATAAGAATGAGGAAAGGTTATAATGAGGCCATTTTTTGATAGAACAGAATAGATCTTGGAGAAAATGGAGATGAAAGCATAGAAAAGATATGAACAGAATGAAAATAATTTTCAGAGTGCTGTTGTGAGATTTATATCAAAGAACAGAAGAATTGTCCAAGAAAAAAAGATTGAAAAGAAAGCTGCAAATACTGCATAAACATTGGGAAATGGTAAGGCTGCAGAAGTAGATCACATAACTCATGAACTATTAAAATATGGACGTGGTTTGCTTATGGAAAAGCTATAGAAATTATTTAACACATATTAAGACCGCATCGGTGTCTTATGATTGGAAGGAAGCCATTATTGTTCCCATCTATGGACAGAAAGATAACCAGAATAAAAGCAAAAAAAAAAGTTACTGGGAAGGATATGGAAGAATTTAGATTGAAAGTTACTTTTGATTGAAAATATAATTTGCAAATAATTCACCTGGCCTTTCATTGCATCCTACAAGTGTATGGAGGCTCATTGTGAGCAGAATTTGAGAATGACAATATAGCTTTGTGTTGGATAGAGAATGTGTGAGTTTTTGTTTTTTGTTTTGCTCTTCAGAGATCATTGAGAAATGTGTGATGGTATGTTTCTTAGGGAAATTGCAGGATAAAGTGAATAGGCTTCAATTAAGGAGTATTTTGCATGAATATGGAATTGAAGATTGGTTACCCAGTGTAATAACAATGGCAAAAGATAAAAATACAATTTATGAAAATGGAATATTTAGCAATTGGTTCAGCACTGAACAAGGAGGAAAACAAAGGCAGTGATGTCTCCTTGGTTGTTTAATGTATTTATAAATGTATAAGAAATAACTTGCATTGGTATTAAAACTGTGCTGATTGGGGATATAAATGTATGTGTACTTCAAAGGTGGTATTCAGCAGATTCTGACCAGTTCTGGAGAACCAGTAGCAGAAATTTTGAATATTGGAGAAATGGCAAATACCACCTCTGACTGGAGATTTTATAGTATCCTTCCCCTGCCACGCCCACCAAGCCACACTCACAGAACCTGTAGTAAAAAAAAATTGAATCCCACCCCTTGTGTACTTTTAAATGCAGATTGTGCTGGATTGTTAGCTGAAAAACTGAACATTTTTCAAGAGATGTTAGGTTGTAATGAAAGGCTAAGTGAATGTTTGCAAATTATGCACAAATGGCAAAAAATAAATAAAAAAATACAACTCAAACATTAAATAACTTTGTGTACCTTTGTAGAATGTTTAGTAAAAATGGGAAAATTTGAATGCCAATAGAAAGATAGTAAGTAATGGTGGTCTGTTGCAAGTAATAAATGCTTGTTGGACCAAGCAAAAATGCCCATGTAGTGAACATATTTCGATCTGCTTTGTTATATGGAAGTCAAAATTAGTAGGTTTGTTAGGAGAAACATATAAACTGAAGCCAGTGGAATTGGGGTGTGTATGTGAAGTAGGACAAAAGTAACACACAAATAAATGAATACAGATTATACAGATTAAGAGAGTTGGAAGGGACCTTGTAAGTCATGTAGTCCAACCCCCCAAGCAAGCAGGAGACCCAACAACATTTCTGAAAAATGGCAGTCCAATCTCTTCTTGAAAGCCTCTAGTGATGAAGCTCCCACAACTTCTGAAGGCAAGCTGTTCCATTGATTGATTGTTCTCACTGTCAGAAAAAATTCTTATTTCGAGGTTGAATCTCTCCTTGTTCAGTTTCCACCTATTATTCCTTGTCTGCCCATCAAGTACCTTGAAAAATAGCTTGACCCCTTCCTCTATGGCAGCCTCTCAAATATTGGAGCACTGCTATCACTGCCTTCAATACACATAGAATGTAACCAGTAGGAAAAAAAAATATGTTGAAATGGTTGGCTCATATAGACAGAATGAATAACAATTGAATCATGAAACAAATGTATAAAGAAAAAAGTTTAGGAAAAACCAAGATTGCTGTGATTGGGTTGGATTGAATAAAATAGATTCTTTAAAAGAGAAAGATGAGCAATTTAAAGAACAAAGGACAGTATATGAAGCTGTGTATGGAAGCCACAATGGTTTGCAAGTATAGAAAGATTTGGAGATGTTGATATGTAGCTGTAAATGATATTGATGCAAATTAAATTTAGCTAATTTTAATTTCATTTTAAAATCATGTCACCAATGGTTTTTAACTATATTTTGTTTTTTTCTTCTTATATTTTTAATTTCTTGGGTATGCTATTTCTTGCTCCTTCCCTGAGCTGCATTTTTTATCCAAAATGGAATAGCATTATGGCATTGATGGGTATGTGCTTACTGTACACATGAGTTTTAGTCTGAACAACCAATATTTACTGGCTAGGAAAGATTAAAAAAAATGTTCACTTTTAGTTTCAGGTAAGGCATGCAAAGCACATGATAATATAATGAAAACTGGAAACATAATGAGGACAGGAATGCCAGACAAGCAAGGAGCTAATAAAATAGCAATCAAATACATACTCTAAATTCAAAAAAAAAGAAGCAGCCAAGAAACATTTGTGCTAGAGAACTATGAAAATTACCACTGCGACAGAAAATTGAGATTAACACAGCAGGATCCATATATAAAACCTGGCACATAATAAGAGTATGAAGCTGAGGAATTCGTTCTGATGGACAATTGCCAAACACTTTGACAGAGCTGGTAACTGGGAAGTATCATTTTTTTTAAAGATTGTCAAAGATAGCCATCTATAATAAAAAAGGTAAGAGAAAGTTTGCCATATTACTCTATGGTATTAAAAACAAGTGTGAGAAAACTATTCATTGTTACATAAGTAATGTACATTCTTATTTTCTCAAGACATCATGGAAGAAAATTCACAACTTCAGTAAATATGTCTTCTAAATTTTCTCTAGGAAAGGGGAGGATGGCTAGCAGCAAGATGGATGGGATGGATTCAGTTACAGTGGCAACTAAGTTGAGAGACCTTAAAAGACCAAGATAGAGAGAGCACCATGGAGAAAAACAATTCGATGGCATATAATAAACAATCAGAAAAAATTTCTCTCGTAAATCTTTTTTAAAAAAACCTCCCTGGCACCTTTTTCTCATCATAAACCTTTCTCCCTAATATGGGAAGAAACCAGTTATTTAAAATAAAATGCTGTCTGGAATTTGAACTGGTCAATTGTCTCTTCCAATATTTTTTTTTCATTTTAAGTTACAGAATCACAGTCAGAGATTTAAATAATCCATGAAGAAAACCTGATTTTTGTGCATCCCGAAAGCTGCCACCATTCTAATTAGCAAACCTATTTCAATCAGTATAGCTTTTGTAAAAAACAACACATTGTTTTAATTGAAAAAAATTTGTTATTTATATTCATGTATTTTATTAGCTGATGATTTCACTTCCAGGGTGATAAGCACTTAACCAGAATTTGCTGTTGTACAGAAATTATAGTCTTTTGTTCTACTAACAGTTTTTCTTAGGTTGGAAAACTATATATAAAGGCCTTGTCACACTAGCTGACGGATGCAAAACGCTTGTAAAAAGGACACAGCAGATGAGCAAAATGTTCCATCCATTGTTATCCGCTCTCAAAAGTGCCCCGAATTTGGACAACCAGAGCGGACAAGACGGAAAGGAACGGACAGGGAAGGACGTAGGGCGGATGGAAAGTGGATGCTCCACGGAAGCCTAGCGGATGGAAGCAGATGGGAGCAGATGGCACATCCGCAAGGCAATGGCTTCCGGGGAGCACAGTAAAGCGGATGCGGAACGGAAAGAGCGGTGCCGAGCGGATGAAGTGGATGCAGAGCGGAAGCCGAGCGGATGCCTAGCGGATGCCTAGCGTTCACTGCGCATGCGGGAGGATGCATTGCATCAGCCCCGCTGATAAAAGGGAAGCAGCTCCCAAGCAGGGTCACCATTCAGAGAAAGACCTGCTCCAGACACAGCTGCCAGCCAGCCAGCCAGCAACGCAACAACCCATGGGGAAGAAATGGAAGCCTCTGCCATTTGCTGCCAGCCCTGGCAAGAGGGACAGGGCCACCCTCCCACCCCCTGGCCCTGACTCTCTTCTGCTGGGGCTTCTCCTGCCCAGGCTCGCTCTTCTGGTGCTGGGGCTTCTGCTGATGCTGCTTCCGTAGGTGGTGCTTCTGCTAATGCTGCTTCTGGTGGTGGTGCTTCTGCTGGTGCTTACTCTGCTGATCTGCTTCTGGTGATGGTGCTTCTTGCTGGTGCTTACTCTGCTGGCACTGCTCCTGGTGCTTGGTGTTTCTGCTGGTGCTTATCCTCTATCTGGCACTGCTCCTGGTGGCTGGTGCTCCATCTCTACTCT
>BHFT01013586.1:0-24225 GCA_004320025.1 Laticauda laticaudata
CTCCTCCACCTCCACCCCAGGTGATATCCCTCCCATTCCAAGGCTTCCCACAGGCCCTCACCTACCAGGGCTACAGTTACCAGGAGGTTCAGCAGCACAGGCAGCAGCCCTTCCCAGTCCAGGCACAAAGTCATCGGGCGACACCAGTGCCACCAGTCCCACTGATGCCACCCAGCTGAGCCAGCTTTCAGATACCTTCCTAAACACACCATTCCCTATTGTCCTCTTGGGGCCAGGCACTCCAGCACCACCCACCACCACAGCACCTGGATCCTTCACCCCTGAGACTGGGCACAACTCCGAGTGACATATAAGAGTGCCAGAGACCAGGTAGCTGGCTACCTGTGGACTTTATTTCGACACTTGACTTGGGTCATTTTTGTTTGACAGCTTGTTGTTCAATAAAGTTTATCTTTGATTCACACACTTGCTTCATTTCTTTTTTTCAATAAAGTCTTGGTGTTAACTTTTAGAAATGGTTTAAGCCTTAAAATGCTTGTGGGATGGGTTAAGATAGCAGTGGGGTGGGCAGGGATACCTTTGGGGTGGGTTAAGATAGCTGTGGGATAGATAAGCCTCCAGTGCAAGCATAGTGGGACTGTATGGTCCACCCTCCCAGGTGCCACACCTATGGCCCTTTATTATCAATAATAATGTAATCAATCATCCACACATGTGAACTCAAACACAACTCTTTATTTATATGACGTACCCAATAAAATGGATCTTTGAGAAAAACCACAGCCTTAGAGTCCTGAATTGATTGGGCACATTACTCGGAACCATGACACATAGATTTTATAAAAACTCATGTGATATATATAGTCTGCCAAAAATAGGATTTGTTGCTCAAAATGCTTGGAGACAACGGGTACAGAAGGTTCTTACATACGAAAGAATAAGGAAAGAAGGAAGGAAGGAAGGAAGGAAGGAAGGAAGGAAGGAAGGAAGGAAGGAAGGAAGGCTATTCTGCCTGGGGAGAATTGAATCAGGAGCTGAAATCCAAAATAATTGAAGGGCTTTCCATGACAAAGTATGAGGGAAGTATGAGATGCTATATACTTTCTAAATCCACTGTTCAGTTTAGTACCATTAGCCTTATTTTGACAATACTTCAGTATAAAGTCATCAGTCTTGCTGCAAGCAATCAAACTATAATAGATAACAGATAAATGTTGCTTAGTGACATTCTAGCATTGAGAGTGATTTGACGGGCTTTCTCAGACAGACTCCAGCAATTTCCAGTCATGATGGGTATAAAAAAGGCTTATAAATCGTCATGTATGGTTTTGCTTGTAACTCTTTTATGTTTCTTTTCTTTGTTGTAAATAAAATAGGTTTTGTATTCTATAAATGTAAAAAAAATATATGTTTTTTTTTCAACATTAACATCAATTTGTTGTGGATCTTATTCTTACATTTCTTATAGAATACAACATAGAAGTTCTGTTGCCATGGAAAAAAGTGATATTTGAAGGACAAATGTATAATCATAACTAGAAAATCATGTACATGATAAACAAAGGTGAAAGCTTTTTGTTTCAAAGAAGAATCTTTCTATCTTGTTCAAACAAAATAATCCAGGTGTTCTGTTCTCTTTTCATTAGTGTGGCTTAAATCTGTGTGACAAATTTTAATTGTTACTATATTGCCTTACTGAATAATGTAGTCTCAGCCATGGATTTTCAGAGTAAGGCTGTTCACAAAACATTCAGAAAGGGGTTGTTTTCCATTTGAAATTATTTGGATATTGGATTTGAAGCCTTAAATGCTAGTTTCACAATCATTATCATTGCCAATATCAGTGCAGACTCTTTTGTAAGTGACCACTTTCAAATCATGCTTCTAGTAAAGTTGCACAAATTATGTTTTTTTAAAGTTATAAACTGCACAATTTCCATCAACATGCTCTTCTCCAAATCAGATGCATTAGAAGTTACATAGGATGCTGAAAGTCTCATTTGAATTAATTTCAGGTGACTTCATACATACATTTCTGTAATTTTTTGGGAGTTTTTTTGGTCAATGACCAAACCTACTTCAAGGATATCTTTACAGATTAGAAATATATCATTCCAAGCAATGTTTGGGGACAGATAGCATATTTTCTTCTTATGTTTGCAGACTTTGCCCACTTTAAAAAAACACAGTATTCAATCAGTTATAATATACCACTGTGCTGATTAACAAAAGACCTAAAGAAAAAAAGATTGCCATCACTGATATAGGATGTTTCATAATCAGGGCATTCTTAATGGTGGGATCTCATTTCAAATCACAGCTTTATGACCATAGTAAAAGGCAAAGATTTCATTGTCAGTCATGTCTGGAGCTCATCTCCATTTCTTGGCCAAGGGAGCCAGCATTTGCCCGAAGACATTTTCCATGGCCGTGTGGCTAGCATAGCTATAACACCAAAGGCACACAGAACACTGTTACCTTCCCAGCTTAGTGGTACATGCTATTAATCTATTTCCTTTTACATGCTTTTGAATTGCTAGGTGGTCAGGAGCTGGGACAAGTTAAAGGTGGTATGTATCAGTACATAAGTGAGTTTGGTTAACTTCCTTATATGATTTGTATGTCAATATGTTTAGTTACTTCCTTATAGTACTTTCTTCAGAATGGTAACTGCCTACAACTGGTATTGGCTGCAACCTAGTTATCCTCTCTGTTGTGTTAAAGGAGAACATGAAAATTCTTCAACTGTTAAACACACAGGCATCTCAAACAATCTTGATAGACATAGGTGCTTATACTCCCCCCCCCACAAATTGCTACAAAAAAATAATTAAATATTACTTTAGGGAATATTTAGGACACACAACAACAGAAAAAGACATGGAAGACTGATGGTTTAAACAAAAGAATAAGGCTTCAAAAGATGAAAAAATAGGTCTATCTAAGATAACAATTATGGCTCAGAGACTCTGCCTTTGAAGGACACCAGGCTTTCTTTGAACACATGCAGATTAAAATGAAATCATATAGCCACATCGTAGTTACTCATTGCACCAAGAAGACTGCATGGATATTTGTTCTTGCATTCAGGAAGATTTCATTCTCCAACCTGGGGAGGAAGCTCAGATTGCTTTATTACTTTTTTTCCTCTCTCATAACATTTGCTTCTCATCTGAGATTCAGAGAATGAAAGCTTCCAGCTAGGTCCGATCTTGCTATATCATTTCAGAAAAGTTGTTCACCTTACTAGAGATAGAAAGAATTAGTTTACTGGCAACTTAATGGGATCTTTAGAAATTGCATTGAGAGAAGATTCTACTATAATGTAATACACAGTTATTTCACTACTGTTATAACCATGTGGAGAACTTGAAACAGAGCAGTTATGACAGGCTGCAAATCATGTCTCTAGTGAGTACTTGAACTTGAGTTCATGGTAGTCCAACATTCTAATCTAGACTGTCTTTCTTCTATATTTCAGTTGATGAGAGTTATTGCAATCAAAAACTGTGGGGTTACTTTAGATTCTCAACTCTTCGTTGTTGTTGTTATTTTCCAATGACAGACTATTTAGGTTGCAGATAGGAGAGGACAGATGATAGAAAACTGTAGTAGGAAGAAGGAAGTTATGCTGGTTGAAAAGTAGGGGAATTGATTCAATAACACCTAGGCATTAGGTGAGGGATAGCTAATATACACATTCTTTTTCCTTCCCTCAAAGTTTTTGGGAAAAAATATTTATGACAATCATCTCACCTTTCCAATATCCCTCATAGCTTTGGATATTACCTCTTGGCATTCATCTTTTACTAAACTGAAGCTTTATATCTCTCAGTTCTTCTTGTTGGCTGGTCATGAATGGAATTTAAAATTCTTAGTCCCTTAGGGCACACACTCTTTTATTGATTACTGCAAATTGATGGATCAATCATGCAGAAATGGTTATTGAGAAAGTAAAAGGTTGATTTCTCTGGCATAGATTAGCAACAATGCATGGAAAATGCAAACTGAATTTTCTGGGTGTTATAATACCATATATTTTTGGCTATCTTGACTAGAATATCTGGGCTGCTTCTATTGAGTAAGAAGGCTCTGCTATAGACTCCAAAATAACAAGTTTGCTATTCTATCAATTAGTCAGTAAGTCACCCTCCCTCCCTTCTCCCTCTGTCACTTCTATGCTTATTTACAATCAGAGACTTAATGGCATAAATGTGCAATTATGCCTATTACGATATTCATGGCTTTGTAAGAGTGATACCAGGAAACAAACAATTGCTTCTTAATTGTAATATTTTCAGTTTAATTTTTTTTTTTTTTGCTGGAGGGCACACTNCTTCTTAATTGTAATATTTTCAGTTTAATTTTTTTTTTTTTGCTGGAGGGCACACTTTCTGTTTCCTGACACATATTATTTTAGCTGCTACACATGAAAATTAGGAAACATTTAAATTTACAATCAAAGTTAAGTTTAGATTTTTCTCCCATCATTCCTCTTCTCCTCTGTTGAGATTTGATGAATCAAAGAAATCATTAATATTAATATGGGAGGTGGATTTTTATTTATTCAGTGGATCAAATTACAAATTAAACTTTGTTACAATGTGATCTTTCTTCTAGATTACAGTGGTATTGATGGCCATTGCAAAAGAAATATACCTTTTCTTCATAATTACCTGATACCTTTGCAAAAATTCCTATAAATACACTTGCCTACAGTTATTGTGGCTGGTGTAATGGGAGGTGTAGCTGAACACATCTGGATGATCCCAGTTTTGATGGAGTTCAATTTATGTACTTGTCTGTCTATCATCTATTTATTATCTATCATCTAATTATCATCTATCAGTTATCTAACTATCTGACTGATGCTATCAATGCTGAATGAAGAGACTGACAATAGGCATTTGGCAACTTGCTCATAATTACAAGAGTTGCAGCATCTTGTTGTTACCATTTGCAATGGTCACTGGCAACTTCCAACAAACAAAATCAATGGGAAGCTGTCATGGTAATCACGTGATGTCACACTTAACAACTGTGTTTAATTTGTCTAATGACTGCAACCCAAATTCCTGGGTCTGCCATTGTAAATCTGTGAGATAAGCTAAGATAAGCCAAGCTAGCTAAGCTAAGCTAACCTTTATTGTCACTTTTTTCTATGAACAAACTGGCACACATTAAAAAAATGAAATGCTGATGCTTGCTCTCAAAAGAAAATACACACACATACACACACATTGATAATAATCATAATCACAATGAAAACATGAGTTCATGTTTAATGAATAAAAGTTTATAATAATAATAAGATATTTGGTTGATACCCATAACGCTAGCAGCAACCCGTATCAACCATCATGAGCCAGTCAATGATATTTGTGATACGTTTTTAAATGTTCAGCTGATTGAGATTCATGTTTAATGAATAAAAGTTTATAATAATAATCAAGGTCCATTTTGAATACCTTGTGGAAAAAAGAATATTGAGAGTTAACAAGAGTGGTTTTTAGTGGTAAAAAGCTGATATAGTGGTAGAAAGCTGTTACAGAATCTCACAATTACAATGGTTGCAGCATCAGATAACATAAAGCCTCCTTCCAGAAGGTAACAAAGAAAACCAGCCATGGAGAGGATGTGTAGCATTCCAGGCAATACTGTGGACTCTGGTCAAGCATCACTAAAGCCCATGTCACACTGCCCAACGGATGCAAAAAGGACACAGCGGACGAGCAAAATGTTCCATCTGTTGTTATATCCGCTCGTGCAAGAGAGGGGCATAAAATTTGCATAACCGGTGGAGCGGATAAGTCACGGCGCGCGTGAGGATGCATGGGTGATTGGCAGGATGTGGAATGGACGCCAGCGGATGTGAGTTAGCGGTATGGTGCAGTGTGGGCTGCAGGGCTGTTCGGGGGCCTCTAGGTCTAGCAAGTGGATGCGGTACTGATATTATGTCTGGATGCATACATGCGGATGCACAGTGCGGATTGGAAGCGGGTGCAGCACAGCGGTATTTGCACATTGTCGGAGCTAGTGGATGCGCCTCGGCGATAATTGCGCATAGTGAGGTGCGGGGAGGATGCATTGCGTCAGCCCAACAGATGTAAAGCGGAAGAAAGCTCGGAAGCCAGGTTCGCCATTCAGAGGAAAGACCTGCTGCTGGGATGGATTGGCGTGCCTTGCCTGCCCTGCCTGCAATGATCTGCCTGCCAGCCCTTGCTACCAAAGGCCTCCTGCAGAGGCCTTGCTGCCAGCCTCCCTGGCCTCGCCTTCGCCTGGTCAGACTGGCTGCCTAGCCTTGTGACTGCCAGCCAGGCCTTGCTGCAGCCTGCCTGCTCAGCCCTGCTGCCAGCCTGGCTGCAGAGCCTTGCTGCCAGCCAGTCGGCGATTGCTGCCAGCCACGTCATTGCCTCTAGCGCTTGCTGCCGTGCTTACTGCGCAGCCTCGGGTTACACGTTTCTTGCGAGCGCTTGGTGCCGTGCTGCCGTGCCAGCTTCGCCTGCAGCCTTAAGGTGCGGCTTTCTGTGCCAGATCTTGGTGCTGCTCCTTGGTGGCCTTATCTTGGCCTGCCAGGGTGTGGTGCGCTTGTGCTCGGGAGCCTTTGGTGCCGTGCCGATCCTACTGTCAAGCCCTTGCTGGTGGCGGCTGCCGTGGCAGCGGCTTGTGGGTGGGCCTGCTGCCTGCAGCTGACAACTTGCACCTGCCAGCGCTTGGGTGCCTGCTCCCGCAGCTCTGCCAGTCATTTGGTTCTGCCAGCCTCCCTGCAGCTCATGGCAACCCACAACGCATGCCGGAAGAGCAACGGCAAAGCCCTGAGCATAGCTGCTGCCAGCCCTTGCAAGAGGACAGGGATACATTTGTCCGCCCCTGGCCCGCAGTGCTCGTGGGTTCTGCTGGGGCTTCTGTCATGGACAGTGGCTCGCTTCTTACTGGGGCTGGCGCGTTCTGCTGCTTCTGTGTTCCTGGAGGAGCTGATGTACAAGATCCAACTACCAGCACTCCACACAGGCAACTGGACCGTTAACTCCTGAGACTGAGTGAATCGCAGAGGAGTGGCCAGCGACTATTTTGGTTTCTAATAGGCTTCTGTAGTTAATACAAAGTCTATTTTTTGATTCATGCACTTGCTTCATTTTTGTGTTTGTTAAATAAAGTCAGTGTTGGAGAACTTTTTACAATGGTTGTTACAGAGCCTTTGCGATGCTTGTTGGGATGGTAACGGAGATAGAGCAGTGGGGATGGGTTGACCGTGGTGGGATGGGTAATAGGGCTGTGGGAATATGATAAAGCGCGCTCCAGTACAGAGCAATAGTGGGGGACTGTTATGGTCACCCTCCGCCAGCGCTGCACAGCCTTTTGTTCCTTTATTGGATCAATATAGATGTAATTAATCATGCACACATGGTCAACACAAAACAATGTCTTTATGTAAAACGCCCGTGTATTGTAGGACCGACCGCAATACATATCTGATGGTGCCCAATCTCGATCGCGTTTAGGTGATGCGAGTGACGAAGGGCATGAAGGAAGCATCATCATTAAGATCTATCATCCTTGTCGTTGCCACTGAGGCGTCCGCTCCAGCGTGGGAGATTGCGCGGCGCGTGGCTCAGGAGGTTGCGCTGCTTCTTCTTCAGGTGAGAGGCTCCTGTTGGGTCCTTTGCAACATCCTCAGTGTCGTAGTCGATGGTTCGAGACCTGGTCTTCCATATTAGCCTCCATATGGCTGCCATTCGCCATGTGCCGTGTGCGCCTGATGGTGCCTCAAGCCTGGCTGTATACGACGGTAAGCGGGGTGCGCCTGGAGAATTGTGGCACGATTGGGCGGAGCAAGCTTTCCATGATGGCTCCGTTCACGGTCTCTGGCTTATGCTGCGAATGGTGGTGAGAAGTACCTGGAACCGTGTTGGCACAGGATGCCAGAGGTGTCGTCCCCACGCTTGCGCGCTTGCCTCTTGGACAGCTGGTAGTTGAAGATTCCTCTGCTTCACGGTGAGGCGTCTGAGTGTAGGCTTCATTGAGGTAGTGTGAGGGAGAAGCGTCCTAGCCCCGACTGGATGAAATAGGCACATCTTTGCGATGTCGGTTGGCGCGAGCGGTCTGATCTGGGAAGCCCACATGACGGGTTGCGTTCCAGCCTCTCTTGAGGTGGTACTGGCCTGTTTATAGCCTGTGGGCATCTGATAGATGAGCCCTGTTGCCTCGAAGCATGCGATGTACATGACATTTTATCGAGCATCGACCCATGCGGCAAAGAGGATGATGCTGGGAAGGAACCTGCTTGTACGTCTGAAATAAGTGACACCGACTTGGCTTGGGCTTTAGCGCACGTGCTGCCATCTATGCGTCCAATGTGTGGGGAAGTGTCCCTTCTTGAACCAACTGCTCTTGCAACTTTCTGTGCCATCTTCTATCAGTGGAGTGGGTGAGCTGGAGGAGCTCTCCTTGTATTTCTTGGATGATGCCTGCCACGCCATTTGTCTGACCACAGATGCTGATGGCTTCTGCGGTGGTCACCTGCAGCCGCGTAGCTGATGCTCCTGTTGTGGTCCAGGAGGGGCATGGTGCGCAGGAGGTGAGTTCACGTTGAGCCCAGGTTCTCAGCGCTTGGGGTTGAATCTTTGCCTCTGTCTGTTGGCTCATGACCTGGGGTCGAGGCGGTCTCACACACGATTCGGTCAAAATCGATGGCTGGAGGCATCTCATGATAATAGTCTGGAACGTCCGCGAGTGTTCTTCATTTCTGAGCTCCACCATCAGCATTGCGTACAGAGTCCGTTGCCTCTGCTCTCTGGTGAACCATCGCGTTCGGACTCCGCCTCCTTTTGCTGCCTCTTTCTTTCTTCTGCACAGTAGAGTTGCACGAGCCTGCAAATGCGTGTCGCACTGTCTTGCAGACGTGATACGATGTAGGCTGCGCAAAGACTTTGTTACCAACTACGCCGTGAACGAGTGGCATGAACTCGGTGATCGATGATGAATGAAGTCGTAAGAGCGAGTATGTAAGGCCTGCCAAGAGGTCTGCACAGCTGGAGCGTGTCTTCTGAAAGTGTAGATGCAGATGAGTTGTCCTTCCTTTTATCGTAAATTATAGTTTTCCGCATAGGTCATTGCCTCTAGGCATCCTCTAAGATCCCTTAAGACATCCTCTTAATAGGCTCCGCAGATTGTAGTTCGCCCTCTGCGCGAACTTTTATTCCAATTTTTAAAGCAGTCTTGTTCCATGCTGCGAATTTTCCCGATTCTGCACCTTCCGTTCTGCATGCCGCTTCCGCGTCGCATCTTCCACTTCCGCCTCGTCACGTGCGCTCTATACGGTTATACGTGGAACTAGGCGGAGTGACGCAGACTTGTACGGGCATCCTTGGGATGCATAATGAATTGCGAACGTGCAGTGCTAGTCGGATGCAGTAGCGGATGCATAACAGAGCCAGAACTCGGATACATTTCTTCCCAGAAACTTTGTAGCCAGATGGAAACCGTCGCATGAACTGATGATGGGTCTGATAGAGAGAAGCCGAAATGGAGCGCAGTGAGTACATCGCATTTCCAACAGATGGCATAAGTTCTTTTGTCCGTTTTACATCTCTCTGTTTTACCTTGGTTTCGTGTGAACTAGGCTTCTAATATGCTGGTCTCTCTGGAACCGAGAGGATAGTGAATGCTGTTGGAGACTTTAACACTTCAACTTATTGATGGAGATGTCCTTGGTCCCAATTACCTGCATGTCTAATTGAGCGTCTACACATTTTCCCTATACTGTTCTGGAAAACATTGATATGAGTCAGATTTGTTTTTGCAGTCAGAGATATTCCATAAAAAGATTTTCTGGATCAGGGTGCCAGACCCAATTCAAAACAGCAAATAAATGTTAACTGATTTCAGAATTTTCTCATAATTTTATAAAGTAGCTGGCAGATTCAAGGCTGAATTGTGCAGCTGCTGTTTGAGATTGGTTAGACATTGGAAAATTATTACAATGGTGCATTGAGCAGGGGTCTGCGCGCAGAAAGCTTTTGGGACCTCAAGGGACCAAACCTCATAATTTTAGTTCCAGGGAGCACTAGCCGAGTCTGTGGTGTGGCCTACCTTTGTTGGGTCTGGCTTTGTGTTCAAATGTGACTGGCTAGACATGTCTTGTGAGTAAACTCATCATAAATATATTATATACTAGAATTTGATTTTTTTTTATTAAAATAGGATGCTTTGCTTTACCCCAAAAGTCAGGGCGAAGCGCAGGCAGAATTAGAGTTGCTAACGAATCATAGATCCTCACTTCAGATATTATTCTATCTCCATTGGCTTAGCCTCAGTCTGTCATAATAAAATTGTGCTGCAAGCAAACTCACAAAATAAATCTCACAACACATCCTGTATGCTAATTATTTGATTTTTTATTATGAAAAAGAGCAAATCTTTTACCCAAAATGCAGTCCAAGCCGGCAGATTCGAGTTGGCTCACAGAATCATCAATATTCATTCTATCTGCTCATTGCTACTGCAGTCTCTCAGAATTGCCTTGCGGTGAGTCTGCACTGATTTGTTGCAAGAGGAATCTTCGTCCTAAGGGGAGGTTCAGCTGTGTCTGAGCCGAAATTGCCTAATAGACTAGATGCTAGAAAGCAAGAAATCTCCGCGAACTCCATTAATCCTCGCCTCCTACGCTGAATGCTAAATCTCCCGAGCCACAGCAGAACAGCTGAGGTCCATAAAAGGGCAAAAATATACACGTTTAGCTGGCAAGTTTATGCAATAGGTAACGGTGGTGGGCGTGCGTTCGTCCACCGGGCTCATGGTGGCCAGCTAACCATTGTTTTCCGTGTGCGAGCCTGGGATTAAATTGTGCTTTTTGAAGGGGTGCTGGGGGTGATTTATTCTTTGCAGCACATCGCGCAAAGAATTTCTCACGGCCATACACACTGGCGCATGGGCCCACCGGTTGCCTGACTAGCTGATCCAGAGTAGACAACTGCTGCGAACTTCGTGTTGTAGTTGATGATTTTTCTGAGAACCTCATTCACATAGCTTATCTGGTGTGTCCTGCCTTTATATCTTGAGTCAGGAGAAACGATGTCTTGGTACAGACTATGGTCTCCTCAAGATCTCCTACTTTAGTGCCTCAGACAACCAATCCATGCCTGGATACAGTTGCTTCCAAAACACATACTCCTCTCTAGGCATATCTACACAGCTTTGCTAGTCTATTATTAACTTCTTGATAACAAGATTTTTAAGCAAGGATTGAAATCAGGAATGGTCCTGAAAATGGCCAGTGTGAACCGCAACAAGTTGCTGATCTGTAGAAACTAGCCCTCCAAGATGTCAATGGCATTTTCTTTCTGTTTTCCTAAGAAGAATACAGCTATACTTTCAAGTCTGGTTGGCTTCCTCCTATCGTCAGTCAGCAACCAACGCACTGGCTATAAGATGAAGCTATTGTGAGACCTCATATGTTGCTGTGTTGAAGAACGGATGGCAAATGTTTCTCTCCGTTTTACATCCTCTTTCCATCCGTTGGTGCAGTGTGACATGGGCTTAATATTTGGGAAGAAGTATAGTGTTGGCTTAGAGACTGAGAGGAGGCAGTGGTTAGGCTCTACATCAAGCAGAACACAAATGTATAAAAGTAATCTGCATCCTCCCGTATAATCGTGTCCCACTTCACTAACATTGTAGGAGAAAACACCTCATCTATTCTGGCACCTGCTAGTATTGTGCACTTTTCAAATGCTGCTCTGACATTTGATATAAGATGCATTATATGCAAACTCCATTTGCTATTTTTCCCCTTCCTGTTCCTGGGCATTAGCAAGGAGGCACCTTTCCACATCCTTACCCTGTTGTGACTCATGCAACTTTAAAAGTTCAAGTAATAACCCATTTAGAATCAGTGTTTTTTATTAGAATTTTTTGTATTGAAGGTGGGGAAAGGTTCTCACATTTCTTTTTGTTTTTCCTGCCCAACTAAGTGTAAGACCAATTATAATAAGTTTACTTTAAAAGCGAGAGCTGAAAGTTAGCTTTAATATTAAATACCAAGTGCCTCTGTGTATTAGTGTTCAAGACAGGCGTTTAACACCATGAAATCAAAACTCTCTAGAAAGATGAAGTTTCTGAATTATGTCTCACATTCTCAGAAGTTGTTGCAATAATTGCTGACCACATGAAGTGGACCATTATTGGGAGACTGGGAAGGTAAATCTTGTTTCTGTAAGGGCACTTTGTTGTCCAAGGACTGGACACAATACAGCATAGCAAATCTATGCACAATACTTATTGCACAGACATCTTCCTCAAAAACAGACGTTCTCGTAACCTTCTAGGCAGATCCTTCCGGGCAGATTGGTAAAATGGAAACTGAACTCATGGTCCAAGCTTCTCAGTTTTAAATTCAATAACACTATACCAGGAAAGAAAATTCCATACTTTAGGAGCATTTCTTCATTCACAGCAATTAGTAGAATCAAGGTGGTAGCTGTGGGAAGGTACACTTTCACTTAATTATGCCTGATGTGCCAGCTATATTCCTTCTTGAATTGATATGATTTGCTTATGATTATCCACACCTCTGGGCATATTCCTTTGTATTGTTTTCTATATGAGCCACAGTGGCAGAGTTGTTAGAGTGCAGTAGTGCAGGCTACTTCTGCTGATTGCTGGCTGCCTGCAATTTGGCAATTCAAATCTCACCAGACTCAAGGTTGACTCAGCCTTCCATCCTTCCGAAGTGGGTAAAATGAGGATTCAAATTGTTGGGGGCAATATGTTGACTCTGTAAACTTCTGAGAGAGAGCTGTAAAGCTCTGTAAAATGGTATATAAGCCTAAGTGCTATTGCTACTGCTATATAGGACTACTCTTAAAAGTGTGACAAATATATTGCTTTTCGGTGGATGAAAAAGGGAACATACTTATGGAAGGATCTGCACTGGAAAAATTTGCTTATAAAAAAATGAAGATAAAATAATAAAATAAAATAATAAGGTGTTGATACTAGCCTTAAGTCTTCCATTATGAATCTGCCTGGCTTTTAAGATCTATAGCAGAAGTCATTTCAAAAATGCCTCTTTGGTTAGAGGTCCATATTTCTGGCACAAGAGACAAGGCCTTCTCCTGCATTGCTGCCAAGCTATATATTGCATTCCCTCAAGTTATATAATGGCCTGCATGTTGATATTTTTCAGTGTTGAAAATTTAGAATGTTTTTCAAAGTTTATATTCAGAATGTTTATGATGACATAATTTTTTCACAAGCCTTTTAGCTTTAATTTATATTTCTACTTCTTTGCAGTTTTTGTTTGCTCGCTTGCTTGTTTTTATATTTTGTTAGCTACCTTGAGTATCTGAAAAAGAGTGGCAGATCCAAAGTAAATAAAAACAAATCAATGATTAAAATTAGTAATGCTATGCAGGATTACATATCTCTGTTCCATTTGAGTACCAAGTAAGGTGTTACTATCTAGGACTGTATGAAAGAGCGCTCAAAATCTCAAAAGATCTAGCCAAAGAACTTTATACTTTTTCTAATAGAAGAAGTATCTAGGCTTTGATTAACAGGCAGCCAACTTCCTACACATATATGGGGTGCATTTATATATTCTAAGCCTGAGTGAATCAGCCCTGATTTAATTCAGATAGGAAATTCAGGATACAAAAGGCCATGATTCAATTCAAGTTTGCACTTGAACAGTTCATGCCAAACTGATTTAATTTCATCCATTTCAAGATTTGATTCAGAAAAAATGGGGAAGCATCAAAACAACTTCTTCATTTTTATTTATATATTGGTAAATTGGTTGAACATAGCCTGGATGGTAGAAGTTTTAGAGAACATTAACTCTGCCAGGTTTTTGCTGAATCTCTTCAAGAGTTTTACTATCATATTTTTGAATTATTCCCACTCTATTTCTTTTTAGGCATAAATAATAGAAAAATATTTATTATTATCTATGATTTTCTGGAGTCGCATGGACTGTATTATATTTTTTAAGGACACAAGAGTTTGACATAATAAAATGACAATTTGACCTTCTTGGAAAAGACCCATCATCACTCTATTTTATTATTTTATTTATTATTTATTTTATTGTGGTACCAGGCTAGATATAGTATGGATTGGTCTTTTAAAAGTAAAACTTTGGTTGTAGCAAGAGCTGCCTTATTCACAATATGCTATGTTAATTAAGGCCACAGTGAAATTAAGCAGAGATCAAAAAAGGGCTGGCAGTGAAAAAGTGGCAATTGTAACCTTTCCAGTCCTTCTATTTTTCCAAGAAAATCAAGGATGGAGCAGCATCTGTGTTAGCCTGGCTCTTGTTCATTCATAGTTGAGAGAATTAAACATGGCACGGTGACATAGAATTTAAAAAATAAAGTTCAGTGAAAAATGTGGACTGGACTGATCAACTGTGAGCCCCTATTCAGAGCTCTAAGGACAGAGTTGAATTCCTACTTGTGTTTACAGGGACTAGCACAGAACTATAACATTTGATTAGTACCAGAAAGAGCAAAGACAACCAGCCATACTGAACAAGCTGAAAGTGAATGCAGGTCTAAATCATACCATTCCAAAAATATGGAACAGGCAGAAAGTAATTATGAGGTGATAACATTCATTGGTTAACTACTTATGCCATATCATATTTCATTCCATTGCCTTTTTACTCCAGTCCAAAGACATTCCAGTCACTTTAACAGCAACATGGTCTCAAATAGCTTCCATCTTATAGCCTGCTTGCTGCTGAGATAGGAGGAAGCCAACCCAAGACTTGAAAGTAGTGTTTTTCTTAGGAAAACAGAAGAAAATGTCCATGTGAACTCTCTAGGAGGAGTTTCTACAGTTCAGCAACTTGTGGGTTCACACTGGCTTATTTCAGGACCATCCTATTTCATCTTGTTAAAAATTTTTATCAAGAAGTAATAATGACTAGACTGAGATCTAAGAGAGTTTTGTGTTTGGAAGCAATGTCAGGAATGGTTGTTGGAATGCACTAAAGTAGGCTCTGAGGAGACCATTGTCTGTACCAACATGCTTTCTCTCTGACTCAAGATATAAGCCAGGCACACAGGATAGCTATGTGAATGAGTTCTCAGAAAACTCATCACAAAACACAAGTTCCGCAGAGTTGTCTACTCTGGATCAGCAGTCGCCAACCGGTGGGCCATGGGCCACTGGTAGGCCGTGAGAAATTTTGGTTGGCTGCAAAGAAATCTCACCCCCAGAGCACCCCTCCAAAAGCAATTAATCCAGGCTGCACAGAAACACAAGGCTGTGCTGCCCACATGGCCCGTGGGAACCCTCCCCGCCCACTCACTCCTTACCTGGCAAACTTGCCAGCNTTGAGAGACTGAGCTAGCCAATGGCAGATAGATAGATCATTGAATGATTCTGTGAGCAACTCAATCTGCCGGCTTTGACTGATTTTGGGTAAAAGTTGCTCTTTTTTATAAAAAAATCAATATTTACATACAGGATGTGTTGTGAGTTAATTTTGTGAGTTTGCTTGCAAGCAAATTTTATATGACAGACTGAGCTAGCCAATGGCAGATAGATAGATCTCTGAATGAATCTATGATTCTTTGAGCAACTCAATCTGCCTGCTTTGCCTGATTTTGGGTAAAAATTGCTCTTTTTAATAAAAAAAATCAATATTTATATAAATATTTATGATATTTACATACAAGCCATGTCTAGCCAGTCACATGACCACCAAGCCAGACCCACAAAGTAGGCCACACCCACAGACCTGGCTAGTGGTCCCTGGGATCTAAAATTATGAGGTTGGTGGTCCCTGAGGTCCAAAAGGTTTCGCGACCCCTGCTCAAGACCATTGTATATTTTCTGTAACAATCTCAAAAGCAGCTGCACAATTCAGCTGAATCTGCAGTATTTTAAAAATCTATGAGAAAATTTGAAATCATTTAATTTAATTTGCTGTTTTGAAATTGGTCTTGGCACCCTGATTCAGAAATACTTTTTATGGAATGATTTGACTGAAAAACAAACTGACTCTTCAATGTTTTCCAAACAGTATAGGGATAATGTGTAGACCTCAATTAACAGCAGTAATTGGGACCAGGAATTCCATCAATAAGTGAAGTGATTGTAAAGTGTAACAGCAGTTCACTTCCTTCTGTCCAAGAGACAGCATATAAAGCCTATGTCACACCGAACCAACGGATAAAAAGAGGATGTAAAACGGACAAAAGAACTTGCCATCTGTTGGAAAATGCGATGTACTCACTGCCTCCATTTGGCTTCCTCTCTATCCGACCAGCATCCGTTCATGGACGTTTCATCTGCTCCAAAAGTTTTGCGTGGAAAATGTATCCAGTTTGTCTGTTATGCATCCGCTACGCATCCACTAGGCATCCGTTACGCATCCATTATGCATCCCCTATATCTGCTAGGCATCCGCTACACATCCGCGCAACTCGCATCCACCCGGACGCAGGGAGGAAGTGGAACGGACGCGGAACGGATGCAGAACGGATGCAGAACGGATGCAGCATGGAAACAAAGCATTTAAAAACGTTTATCCGCTCTCAAAAAGGCCCCGAATTTGCCATAAGCAGAGCGGACAAAAACGGAAAGGAATCGGATTAAGGGGAGGTGTAGAGGGGATGGAAGGGGATGCTCCATGGAAGCCTAGCGGATGGAAGTGGATGGGAGCAGATGGCACATCTGCAGGGCTTCCGGGGGAAGCACAAGCGAGCGGACGCGCAGCGAAAGAGCGGATGCATCACGGAAGCAATAGCGGAAGCCTAGAGGAGCCCTAGCGGACGCCCCTAGGGATGCAAAAAGCGTTCACTGCGCATGCGGGAAGGAATGCCAATTGCACTCAACCCGTGGATAATAAAGGGAAGGCAGCTCGCAAGGCATGGTCCACCATTCAGAGGAAAGACTACTGCCAGACACAGCTCTAGCTAGCCCAGCCAGCCAGCCAGCCAACATTACCAACAACCATGGCAAGAATGACAGGGCCCCATCCCCACAGCTTGGCCTGTATCTCTGACTTCTGATTGGGGGCTGACTCTGCTGCATGATGCGTTCTGGTGCCTGGATGCTTTCTCTTGTGTGCGAAGGTCTCGAGAGGCCTCTGTGAGAAGGTGCTTGAAGAGCTGATGGTCGACGGTATACACACTGCTGGCACTTGTGGTCCTGGTTCCTGCTAGTACCTGCTGGTGCTCCCTGGGGCCTGCTGGCGCTTGCTGTAGGTGCTGGCTGGTGCTATGTTGTACTAGTTTTGCTGCCTGCTGATCTGGTGAGCAAGCCGTGCTCCGCTAGGCTGATGTGGTGACTTGGTTCCTTGCTGATCCTCCTGTTGTATTGCATGCTATCAGTAGTTATGTTGTTGCTCAAGCTACGAGATGGGCGTTGGTGGAGTGTGCTGGTGTATGTGCGCTGCTGGCTGTGGAGGAGCAAGCCCCATAGCTTGCCGAAGCCCTCAGAATGAGGGGCAGATGCCCTGGCCTAGAGGGATGGGAAGAGGCCAGGCTGCGTGAACGGGCATACCGGAGGCATATCACGCTACAGGATTCGTCGAAGAGGAACATGCAGGATGAGGTGCTGGAACTGGCGCTTTTAGGGAGAACGATTACCTATGGGCCGTAAGGGACACAGAGGTTGATTGATGCTGGTGGAATGTAGGCTCTACTCAAGACACGCAAAAAGAAGCAGGCTTGCTGGAGATGCGAAGGCGGAAGCCTGGGCTACACTTCGGAGGTGCTCCTCGGCTTGGTGGAAAAACACATGCACAACCTGGTAATGGGAAGCTTGCACCTCAAAATCTGGCCAGACCACGGGTCAAGCTGACGGACCGAGAGACCTACGTGATGGCACCAAGTGCACCTTCTTGGAGGGGTGAGATCCACCACCGAAGAGCAAGCCCCCTCTGACAACCTCTCTGCTCAGGCAAGCCCGCTGAGAGCAGTCCTCTTCTGGCCAAGAGTCAGCTCCTGTGGCAGGCAGGTATCTTGTGGAACATCCCACGGTGGAGACCCCCGACAGCTGGCACTACCGCGTGGTGGAGTGCGCGTGGAGGACCCCCTGAATGCAGTGGGAGCAAAGGAGAGGGCACTTTCACCATCAGGCCAACCCACATCCACCCCCAGTACACTTCCACAGAAAGGCAGAGAGGGCAGACGAAGGGCAGAGCCACAATGTCCTGCTGGAGATCAAGGGACACCATCAGAAGCAGCGTAGATCTCCTCTCTCAGATGGTTACACACGCGACGTCCATCCTCCAACCGCAAAGGCCCTTCCTCACCATACGTCAAACCAGACCCTCATGAACATAGTCAGATCACAGTAACAGGTTGGTAAAAGGACAGGACTCACTGATCTTCTTACAACCCTCCAGACCCAGCTGAACCTGCTTCCCACCCAGTCCAGGCTGCCCGTGCCACCCCAAGGTGATGTCACAGTCCCTTCCAAGGCTTTTCCACAGGGCCCTCACCTACCAACGGCTATGGCCACGCAGTGAAGGTGCCAGCAAGCACAGGCAGCCCTTGCCTCAGTCCAGGCACAGGTACAACCGTAATGCTCGGTGCCACCAAAGCCCTGATGCCAACGATGCCACCCACGCCACAAGATGCCACCCACACCTCACTCACTCAGCTGCAGACCAGACATCCCTACTACAAACTGCTCTTCCTCCACCCCACAGCCAAGCCGCGGCCCCTCAGAACATCTGTCCATCGGTATTGGGGCTGACACCTCCATGTCCTGGAGGAAGGAGCTCTCAAAGCATACTAGGCACTGGAGCCAGCCTCTCTGAGAGCTTCCTCCACACAATGTAAGTCCGTCCCCTGTTGTCCTCTCGGGACCGGTCAGCCGCCAATGAGGCCTCAGAACCCAGCACTCCAGCAGCAGCCACCTCCACAGCACCTGACCTTCACCCTGAGACTGGGCACGAGCCTGGCTCCGAGTGACCAAAAGAGTGCCCAAAGACTGGGTGCCTACCTGTTGATATAATCTTTGGCTTGGACACTTGACTTGGGTCATTTTTGCTTTTAACAGTCTTGTTATTAATAAAGATTATTCTTTGCCTTCACAACTACACTTGCTTATTTAATTTTAGTTAATAAAAGTCTTTGGTGAACTTTTAGAAATGGTTTTAAGCTTTGCATGCTTGCTGGGATGGGTTAAGATAGCAGTGGGATGGGCAGGGATACCTTTAGAATGGGTAATAGCTGTGGGATGGGTTAGGATACCTGTGGCATTTGGGTAATAGCTTGTGGGCATAGATAAACCTCCAGTGCAAGCATAGTGGGACTGTAATGGTCCACCCTCCCCAGGTGCCACCATCTATGGCCCTTTATTATCAATAAACAATTTAATCATTCATCAACACATTTCAGCATCAACAAACAACTCTTTAAATTAAATGCCTGTTCAAGTGTAGGGCCACTCAACATACCATGGCACAATCTCATCAGTGTTAATGAGACAGGCTGAGGAAGCATCCATTAAGGCATCTACGCATGCCTGTCTTGCCAACTCACTGTTCCAGCTGGGGAGTTGCAACCAGTGTTTTCAGCGAGGTGCGCTGCCTTTCTTCCTTCACGGTGAAGCTCTGTTGGGAGCGCTTGCACATCCAGAGTGATCTATCAGGTTTCGCCCTTAGATCCATTCACCAGGCCTCCAGTGTCCCGATTGCCGTTGTTGGAGGTCCACGAGCCAGGGGGGTGTTCTGCAAGACTGGGTAGCGGGTGCGGAATGAGATTGTGCAGGATGCAGCAAGCTTTCCACGATCCTCCTCACGGTCTCTGGGCGATTGCCTGCATGTGGTGATAAGTACCTGGAACCTGTTTGGCCAGGATGGCCAAAGGCGTTCTCCACCACCCGCCTTGCCCTGGACACCTGTAGTTGAAGATCCCTCTTCCTCACAGGGTGAGGCATATCTGGAGTGTAAGGCTCATGAGGTAGGTTTCTGCCCGGAGAAGGCAATTATCCCCCATGATGAAATAGGCACATCTTTGTGTGTCGTTGGGCCGGGGGTCTGGATCTGGGAAGCCCAGTGATCGAGGTTGCGTTCCAGCCCCTCCTTGAGGTGGATGGCATTGTAATACCTGGGTCACTGAAGATGAGCCGTTGCTGAAGCATCGATGTAACATGAACTTGGTAGTCAGACATCCATCATGGCGAAGAGGAATGATGCTGAAGAAGCCCTTGTAGTTTGGAAGTATTAGTGGAAGCCCCTTGACTTGGCTGGAGCTTTGCAGGTCAATGTGTTTGCGCAATTCTGATAGATAGGGCTCCACTGACTACGATGTGACTGGGGAAGAGTTCCGAGAACTCAAGATTGCTGACGATAGGACCGAACTCAGCGTCTATCTGCACTTCGCTTCTCAGCCTTCTTCAGTGGAGTGGGCAGATCCTCAGGAGGAGCTTCTCCGCACGCTTCATATCCTCTCCGATGATGTGCTTTCTGGAGATGCGCAGACACAATACTGTTCTGTCTTCTCTTGACCCAACAATGATTGATAGTATTGTAATGTACGGCATAGACAGCTGCACACGATGCACTCATGTACTGCAGATCCTGTCAGTGTTCCCTGAGAGGTCGCAGGTGGCGGCAGAAGATGTACTGACGTGCAAGATTAACATTGGGAGGAGCCCCAGTAGGGTTTCACGTGAAGTTGGTGCTCTGGGCCTGATGGTCCAGAGTTGCCGGCTCCACACTTCGTCACACGCATGGCTGGAGTGCATCCTCTATGAATTTCTGGAATGCCACAAGTGTCTTCGTTTCACGATCAGATCCATTAGAGACGATGCTCACCATTACAGAGCTTGTTTGTAGTGTTCCGTAACGTTTCTAGTCTGCATCGAGAGCAATCACCATGTTCGACCGAGGGCGATCCTCTAGTTGGTCCACTCCTCTTACTATGTTAGAGAATCAGATACTATTGTTGAATAGAGGCTATGGGTCAAGATGGCTTGCAGCGTCGTTTTTTGTAGAATGCAGAGAATCGCGCTCGCGCACTACCAAAGAGTGAGATCGAGCACGGCGATGCTGCCCAGGCATAACAAGGCGAGGCAGGATGAAGCATGAATAAGAAGCGGAGTCTGACACGCGCCGCAGGGTTAGGGCTAGTGAGCTGAAAGTGAGAATTCACCTCAGTGTTATTTTCTCGCCTCACCCTTGAGGAAACACACTCACGCGCTCTTTTGGATCGCTGCAGACATCGAGTTCCTAATTTGGCACATCCGCATACCCGTAGTACAGCGCATCCTCAAGAGCATCCTAAAGACGCTCGAGACCAATCCCGCATCGTGCGATATCATTTTTTGCCGGCAACTTATGTACAGAAGAATGTCGTATTGTATGCGAGCTGCATCGCCAAACTTTCCATCGTCCTCTGATTTCCCGTCCATGCCTACTACGGTAGTGCTGAAACGCTCGATGGCTTGTGTCCATTCTCACATGCGACTGTTATATGCTTGCGCAATACGCTGAAAGATGTCCAGTGTAATTCTACGCTGGATGTGTGTTGAGGCTCACGCAGTTGTGTGGATGCGCAAGCGGATGCCTAGCATAGATACTAGCGAGATGCGTCACACACGCAGATACAGTTGGTGTAGCGATACATGGACGATCTCCATCTCGTATGCCGTGCGGATGCAGAACAGACGCGTTGGAATACATTTTCCGTTAAAAAAGTTTTGAGCAGCTCAAAACTTTTTGAGCAGATGAAATCTCAGTGTGACGAGATGACGGATGGATAGAGAGGATGAAAAACGGAGGCAGTGAGTACAGAACGGAAGCATCGGCCTTAAACCAATGCAGCTCAAAACTTCTTGGGCAGATGAAATCTCAGTGGACGGATGCTGGAGGGATAGAGTGTATGAAACACGTATGAAGTGAGTACACAACAGATGTATCGCGTTTTCCAACGGATTGCAAGCTTTTTTTAACGTTTTACATCCTCTTTGCATCCGTTGGTGCAGTGGGACAGGGGCTTAACTAGCTGGGTAATAAAATGTGTTCATGAAATAACCATGCTTAGAGAGCATCAAGGTATCCACAGTTCAACCCTGAGCTGCATACTACAAATACTGTTCCACTGGTAATGCTAGGGGTTTTATTATTATGTCATTATTGTTATTTTTATTGTTATTGTTATTATTATTATTATTATTAGTAGTAGTAGTAGTAGTAGTAGTAGTAGGAGTAGTAGTAGTAGTAATAGTAGTAGTGAGACCTGGCAGAAAAACATTTTGACCCTGTTTCTATAGTTACAAGACTGCAAGACCTGACCTGGATTGGATGGTGGATTTGTTTATCATGCAAGCTTGACTGGGATAGGAAAAAAGTCTGAGACAAGCCAGTGCTCTGCTGTTTTATGAAACTTCATGCCTTTTTCCTTTATTTATCAAGCAAGGGTGAAAACCCAGAAGGTTAAATTTAGCTCAGAATGAACTCTAAACTTCTAAAATGTTCTTAATGTCAAGGAGAAATCAAAATATGTCACTGCACTCCTTGTAACACAGTGCCACTTCAGATGCCAGCTAAATGAGGTTGTGACGAGGTTTGTAAAATATTTAAGATATTTTATAATAAAGACAATAATATTGTAATGTTCTGTTAAAAAGATCAGAAATCATTTATATATTTCCTAACTCAAATTTTCTTTTCTTTTGGACCTTTTTCTTTCTTTTCTATTTTTTAAATTCCTCTTATGTGAAAATTTTTAATAAATATAATTTTTAAAAAGCCAAGTTTCATTCAGATAGATATTAGAAAGCTATTGGTCTGAAACCATTTATATTCTATTCTTGTATTAAGCAGGGGTTGTAGTAACAGTGCCCTTAATGCTTGCTTTCATATTTCCAATTCTATGATATCAAAGCAAGATTCACCTACAAAGAAAAGGTTTCTACAATCTGCTGATAAGTGTCTATCTATCAAATAAAAAAATCAGAGCAGAGTGTAAAAAAGATACAGGTTTAAAAAGAAGTCGTAACATTTTATTTCACAACTGAAAATGAATGATAAAAGATAAATGAAGGTACACTGAGGTTTGTGGGCAGAGAGATTCAGCCACAAAGGACTTCAAGACATATTACAATAAAAGCATAATAAAATATCCTAACTTTCTAACAAACATTTATAGTGTATTAAAGCATACTGTATCATTTATTGCAAGTTGTATCTCTGCCATCTGACAGTCAATAAAAATGATAAATCTGCCCCCTCCATATAAGAGTTTCTGCACATTTTGTTCTCTCAAACACACACATTGTGGCACCAGATTCTGAAAGAATACCTTGCTCCAGAAGAGCTATACTAAACTAAGATGCTGGTCACTGACTATACATATAGAAAAACTCAAAGAAAAATACATACATCAAACAGATATTCCTAAGTAAATGGCAATTCATGACTTTCTGTCCAATATTTGTTAAGATATAAACTGCATTCAAAAGAAACCTGACAATTCTCAAATTGATTTCAGGAGATAGGTTGAGCAAATGCTGATCCATGTAACCTGCGTTAGACCAAGTTTGATATTTGGTTAGGAAAAGAATTGTATAATTAAACACAGAGCCAATATTGAATAAGGTACCAGACTAGAAACTAGGAGACCATGAATTTTAATCCTGCCTGAGGCACAAAACCAATTTGGTAACCTTCGGCTAGTCACTCTCTGTCAACTTTAGAAAGCAGGAAAACCACTTGAAAAAAAAATGGTACCAAGAAAACTGCAGGGATTTGTTCAGGCAGGTTGCAACTGACTTGAAGATACCAAAAAAAGAAAGAAAAACCCTACAACCATGTAATTATAGCAGTTAACTGATGCTTTAATTGGACTAGAGCTACATTCACCTCCCTTATTCAAGGTGCTAAAGAGCACATGGAAACTTGCTCATGAATTCATCCTATTTTCAGCATGGTGAACTTTGAATATCAAGTTGGCCTTTTGCTGTATTTTCCTCTAAACAGATTGATATTGTTATCCTGGTTTCATCAGAAAGATGTCAGGAATCTTTTGTCTAAGCTCCAGTTTAACACAATCATATGTCATCTAAAAAGAGATCATACAGAAGCAATTTCTTCCTCACCTTCCAAAATCAGAGGAATTTATCTTTCAAAATCAGAGATGCAACTAGAAATTTACTTTTAAGCAAAGATAAAACAATATATATCCTGGTGATTAAACTGAATCACCAGGATATCACCAGGATTCAGAATCACCACCTTTTAATCCAAACTTCAATGCACAAAAATGTATTCCAAACAAAGCAAAAAAAAAAAAA